>PVHP010001865.1:58074-88221 GCA_004024765.1 Zapus hudsonius | reverse complement strand
ATAATACCCCTAAGCCCTCCCCCAAACAACACACCTCCCAAAATGCCATCAGCTATGCACCAAGCAAAGCACATGAGTTGATGGGGGGACATCTGATTCAACCCCCCACAATACCTATCTAGAGATTATAAGTAATCTTTATTCTTTATACTTTTCTGTATTACTTGTTTTTTCTTATAATGAGTATGTCTTTCATTATCAATCTACTTCAAGACTAAATTTTTAAAAGTCGACTTTAAAACTAAATTTTTTTAAGCACACATTTTAGATGACAGAGAATTTGTCCTGGGTTGCAACAGACCATGAATGCTTGCTTACAGTCAGTACTGGCTTCACGCAAAGGCAGTGCTCTTTCTGTAGACAGACCTAGACCACAAGCAGACCAGAACCAGGTTGTTGGCAATCTGGCAACTCTGATAACATTTGGTGCACTGTCCTGTGCAGCTCCAAGGAGGATGTTATACTCATGGTTTTCTGGAATCTCAAGATCAAATATTTCCATCCTTGACTCACTGGTATCCTTAGCCATTGTTAAAATATGATGTTTTCATCACTCTTTCCCTTCTTCCCTCCTCCACTCCTTCCCTCCCCTCTCTCTGTCTCTCAATTTATTCTTTCACAGAGCTTAATACTGGGCTGGGCCTGGGAATTCTTAGTGTTGTCATCCCTAAAATCCCTACAGCTTCGAATTTCATAACACTACCTCTTATTTTAACTGAAATTCTTTTGAAAGAAGGAAGAATGTTGACATTCAGATGCACCGTCCTGGAATGATGTATTTTTCTTATTATAAAAATGCTATATTAAGATCACTAAGATGTCCTTCTCATGTATAATTCCTTTTACCATTCCTATTTAGGTTACCTAGATATACCTATCACCCTTTATCTGCCCTTGTTGCTGGTGTATATGGATTTCTAGGTCATTTCCAAATACATGTCAGGAAAAGTCACATGTCTGAGTCAAAGCCTTTTTCGCCCCAGCTCCTTCTGCCTTCCCAGGCAACATCAGCCCCTTCAACTTGCTATTCTCACAGTTCCAAGACTTCTTCCTTTCCAATGAACCACCTCCTCCCCCAGGATTCTTATCACTGGCACCCCACCCCTGAAGTCTTGAATTGTAGCAACAGACTCTGGGCAAAATTGACCGCCCCTTCATGTCATCTTCTGAGCTCTGGCTTAGCAACGCTATTTCTCTAAATTTGGCCCTCAACACATTGTTTTGCTAATGAGTGTACTTTTTCTCTTTTTCACTGGATTACTTATCTTGGCATGTCTGAGTATCTAGATCATAGCATATGTTTAATAACCATTTGATTGATGACACAATTGTAGGAACTGATAACCATATTTATAGCTTTAGTGGAATCTTCAAAGATAATCAAGATTCTTGTAATGAATTCCTGGTCAATTTCTCAGCAATATTACAAAGTATGTTCCCTATGTTCTGTACTGTACCTGCTTCTCCCTTGCTTTTGTCACAGAACACAAAAACTTCCTTGATGTCCTGCCCAGCAGAGGAATTCCTTCAAGGAAATGGTCGCTAAGCACATAGTATGTTCCAAACCTTCAGAAGTGCCCTCACCTGGGCTATCGTGCCCATTCATAAATAACTCTTCTCCGTACCCTATTCCATCATCTGTTCCCTTTTTTGACAGTGTTCACTTTCATCCTCTTTTTGACTACATTGTGTCCTTTTCACATATGATTATATTAAAAATAAAAATCTTTAAATGAAAATCTCACAAAAGACTTTCTTTAGACTTTCAAGACTATGGCAATGTGCCCTTCTGCGCTTTTTCACTGAAATACCTCCTTTCCTATCTCCTATTTTCTTCCACACTCATGGCATTCCTACCTCTGCCTTCTAAACAGGGGGGATTCCAGGCAATAAAGCAAAGCAGTGCAAGTCTAGGAGTGTAACAAATTCCCAAATGTATTGGTAACAATCCAGGCCAAATTCATTGACCTTACCAGTGACTTAGAAAGGCGCAATTCAAACAATCCTTTTGATTCCCATTTCAGTCGGTGTTCCTGTGTGTTTGATTCTATTAACCCTTATCTGCAGCTGTAAAACACTAGATTTAGTATTCATTTGTTCAACAAATATTTACTAAGCCCATGCTTGTGGCCAGATACTGCACTATTTACTTGAGATATGGTACATAAAGAGAAATAAAGCCTGTGTCTTATGAAATTAGAGAGAGAATAAAGAAGTACATGACTGACTAGGATGTTACATATTCTGTTAACTACCAATAAATAGGGTAATGCATTAGGATAATTTGGTCACTTTATCAACAGGCATATTTACAATTACTTCAACTGGACATGTGGATGAAAGCTTGAAGAGTGAGAGTGAGATGGCCATGGGATGCAGATGGAGGAGGAGTAGAGGAAGAAGAAGCTATGGGTGAAACAGTACTGGGTGAGAAGACAGATGCTGGGAAATTGTAGGACACTGATATACCCACAAGGAGTAGGTGAGTCAGTTAATATAAGAGGTAAGATAGCTGCCAAGGCCCAGGAGAAACTGTAGAGGAAGTAACATCATGAATACTGGTCTTACTGCTAGCCTGACAACCAATTCCAGGGGGATGGTGACAGACACTTAGAATAATCAAAACCTACACAAGCAGAAATCCAGAGGCTACAAAGAACTCAACACTAAAACACACTGCCATGGCTCAGGGAACTTTGCAGAAGAGGAAGCACAAAGATTTAAGGGCCACAGAGTGGGTTAACCCACAGGGACTGACTGAGGCCTTCATGACCCCATAGTGACTACTATAACCCCACTGAGGAGGGCAGCCAGGGTAATGGGACAATAGTGTATAACCTGTTATAATATATACATATAAATTGGGTTTTTTTTTTTAAAGAAAAGAGGTGAGACTAGCCAGGATTTAGAAACAAGGTTTAAGCAAGAAGTGACCCGGTATGACTATTTGAAAGGATAGCTTTGCCTATTAAATGGAAAATGGACACAGAGGACCAAAGGAGAAACACAGGTACCCGACAGAAATATCTGGCAATGAAGGTCACTTGGCCGAAGAAGGCAGTAAAGTGTGCAGGCTTGAGATGTGCTTGTGAGTGGAATCATGGTGCTCACTGAGGGTTTGCCTAAACAGACTGGAACAAACCCAGGGGGATTCCTAGAACCGATTCCAAGAACTGAGGTCAAAGAGTGGGAGAATAACGGGTTGGGAAAAGCAGTGTCATCAGGAGCTCAGTTTTGACCACATGACTCTTGACATGCTCTGAACCCCTCTGTGGAGATACTAGACAGACATCACAGGTATGAATGACTCTGGAGGGGGGATGGAGAATTCAGTTCAGGTCAAAATGATGCATCATCGTACTAAAATGGCTTTGGACACCACAGGCCTCGATGCAGTCTCTGGGGTGAGAACGCAAACAGAAGGTAGCCCAGTACACTCACAGCTGCCTTCTTTTCCACAGCTTTCCCTACAAGAACGGCTTGTCTTCCATCTTGCTCCTTCTTGCAACACAGAGCAAATGCATTTAGCTCCATCAGCACACCAACACCCTTTGCTTAGGATTCATTATGCCCCTTGATTTTTTTTTCATGGCACTCTACACTGGATTGTTACTGACACATTGAGGCATTTACTGCACGCGTGGATTTTCTCTGCCCTGCTTCTAGCCGGGTAACTCCCTCCCAAGCATCCTTTAGACCTACTTTTAGTATTGCCCTCTCAGCCTTCCCCCCTCCCCCACTTCCTCTCTTCAGACATAGCTACGTGTACCTTCTCTGGCTCTATTTATGTCTCCTTCACATAGCATTTTCCAGACGATCTGCATTATTTATCACTGTATTCCTAGTACCTTATATCATGATGGATACACGCTAAGGTTTAATGGATCACTGTGAGGTGAATGGAAGCTTCTTCTAGTCTCCAGCCCAAGAATAACAAAGTTATGGACAGGAGCCAGGGCAGCAGCTTTATTTGCAGGATGGTAACGTCTGAACTAAGTATTCCCCAAGGACAGCTCCATTCACTTTTCAACAATTAATAGGAGCAGAAGCGTGGATCGAGAATTATTGGCATGGCAAACTTCAAATTAAAGTCAAAGCCTAGTGTTTAACTAGCCCTTTCGGACATTTGCGGAGACACAGATACTAGAGGTGCTGACTTTTAGAGTTCATGAGCAATCCTTAAAACTTTCTTGTAATCAGGGTTTAGAAAGCTGGTTAAAGTAATGAACTGAATTTAATGCTTTTGATGTTCACATGAAGTTTCTAACAAAACCAAACCAGTCCTCGTTGTCCCTTCTCTTCTCGTTGATGATTTGTGTTACATAAAAGACATTCTTTCCATAGGCCTACGTTTTGATCACTTCAGTAATGGTAAGCCAGTAAAAATATAAATAAGCTGAAGAAACGGTTCTCCATATAGATTAATGTACCAAAATGTTACACTACTTTTTTCTCAGAGGGTTTAAGATCATTTTTATATCCTACCTTACTTTTATAATCTTTGAAAACAATTTCTTTTTCATTAAAAACTCTACTAGTAAGCGTGATGTTTATGTAATAAGAGTATATCAAAGCTTAACTGGAAAAACAGACTGATATATAACCATCAAATTCAGCATGAAATAAGACTTTCTTACTTACATATAGAAAGTGGAAACTTGGAGCTAAGGCATTATAATAGGAAAAGAGTTGGCCTCTGATTTAAAGCTATCTGTGTGATATTGAATCTTTCAACAAACAGACCACTGCACATTGTTCCAAAATCATTATCTCCAGAGGTTTAATAACTTTTTCAGCAGGAGGTTATAACAGCCATACATGCAAAAGATATAATATGTGACGGGTGAAATATTTAGTTTTATTCCGGACAAAGCATTAAGATAAGTATATTGTTATCTTATTTTCTAGATTCTAGTTTATTTAGATATTTCCTTGCAACTTATGCAAGGAACTTTGGACCTGCAATATTCAACCTCATATAAAAATGTAGCATGATTATATATAAAACCATAATACAACATCTTAATAAAAATAGCTGCATCTGTATCATATAAAATCACCACCAATTAAAGTATTATACCTCTTTCTACAAAATTCATCTTAATAATAATATATAGAGAGAAACTATATGTATATGTATATACGTCAGTCTGCTTCTTGTTGCTGGGACAAACACCCAACCAGAAAGAGCTCTTGGGAGGAAAAGTTTTTTTCAGGCTCACAAATTCCAGGGGAACACCATCAATGGCAGAGGAAGCTGGCTCATTTCCATAAATCCAAGCAGAGAGACACTATCTAACAGCCAGCACCATAAAACCACCAGAGCTGAAAACTGCTCTCCACACACCTTAGGGCTGCACTTAAGATCCACTCCCCAGTGACTAGCCTCTTCCCCAGTAGGGCTCTGTCCACTGGGGTCTCAAGTTGCAAATTTAATTCTTAATCAAAAACACATGAATCTATGGGGCCATACATTCAAACTATCATAATATACATATGGGGGAGGTGGAGAGATGGTTTAGCAGTTAAGGCATTTGCCTGCAAAGCAGAAAGACCTGAGTTCCATTCCCCAGTGCCCACGTAAAGTCAGAAGCACAGGGTGGCACATGTGTCTGGAGTTTGTTTGAAGTGGCTGGAGACCCTAGCACGTCCATTCTCTCTCTCTCTCTCTCTCTCTCTCTCTCTCTCTCTCTCTCTCTCTCTCTCTCTCTCTCTCCCTCCCTCCCTCCCTCCCTTCCTCCCTCTCTTCCTCTTTCTCTCTCTCACACTCTCTCAAGTAAATAAGCTATTAAAAGAGAGAAAATGCAGTCAAGCCGACCTCAATACTTCCTCAGCCTCTCAAAGGCTGGGATTATAGGAGTATGCCACAATGCTTGCTACACTCATTGACGGTTCCCACAGCATTGTTGCCACATGTGTGTGAACTTTTGAAAGGGAAGGAGCGTTCCTTGTACTGTAGTGTTTATTTGTGTCTAGTTTCACATTGTGTCGAGAAGTACAAGACACTAATTTGCTAAACTGATTCAATGAATAAGACAAGTAGCATTGAGCAAAATACTTTTTATATCTGCTCATATAAATACCAGTGCACCTGAATAGACAGCAATGAGGCAATTTTTCAGTCGGTGAACCAATTTATTTAGTTAGAAGGGGCATTTAATCCCTAGAGAGCATGCTTACCTGATACTTACTTCTCTGAGTCAAGCTGCTTGTGAGAGCTGGTATTAAGCTATTTTGTGATAGAAATAACTACTTAGTCACTCCTATTCTCCAGCTTTTCAGTCAGTGTTATAGCTTCTGAACTTTGTGAGATAGCAATGCCAGGGTGACTTAAATTTCTCAATGAAGATTTGGTCTCAATAATTGATTTTTGCAGGCCATTCATTATGCAAAGATGGAATGCTCTCTACATGGGCAAGAAACCAAAGCCAGATCTTTAGTTTCTGAAATAAGAAATCTGCTTATTTGAAGTTAATGGATCTGTTTCAGCCCAGAATTTACAATATTCACACTTCCTCTTCCTTCTAGTGGCCTAAACTTAAATATTTCTGATCTCCATGCTGATAGATTCGTGACTGGTAGGAGAGGAAACTATCACATGTTTTTCCTGAAGACTAAATATAGGAATAAAAAGAGCAACTTTCAAAGGTCTTGAAAACTGACAAATAAGCTTTTAAGATTAACAAAGAATATATAAGTATTCCGTACATATATAATGTATATATATAACTATGTATATGCACGTATGTTCATTGCAACCTTATAAAAGTGAAAATAGAGATAATAGAACTATCATAAAATAGAAATATCACAATATATCACAAAATATAAGGTTAGAAAAGTATACTATTAAAAAAAAGAAAAGTATACTATTCTGATGAAACATTACATAGCAATCAAAATTTAGTGTAGGAAACCAGAGAAGAAATACACAAGATATATTGATAAATGGGGATAATAAAATTAAAAATAGTCTGGAAAAAGACTAAGGTTACTATTGTTAATAATGTTCTTTTGATAGTGGTTAAAATTTGAGTGTTTTTAATTGTTTTGTAAGCTTGTTTATATTATTCAAAATATCTACAATGTATTAAAATACTTTGTAATTATAAAAGTTTGCTTTTTAAATTTTGGTAACAAAAGTAAATATTTAGGAGATACATCTAAGGGGTGTGGCTATTATTCATTGTTACTGGTTTAAAACTCTTCCTAAATCAAGTCAAATGACAAGAATGTTGTGTATAAAATACTATGTACAGTCATATACAGTAGTCTACTAAATACAGTGTTGATAACTCTAGCATGATCACTTTCTGTCACTTTGCATGTGTATCACTTGCACTTTCTGTGAAATTTAGTTTTACAGATTTAATTTTATGTCACAGACTTTCTACAGGCAGCTACAAGGTCATGTGAAGATAGAAGTAGTCTCTTATAAATCTTTACCAATATGTTATCTATTGGATAGGTTGCATTCTTCCCTTCAATTCATGCTCCAGCTCCTGCTGTCTTACTGTGTTGTCTATTATTAGCTAGTAGGAGCTAAATTTGTATCTTTAATCCTAGCCAAGTTCAATTACAAAACTATTTTTCACTGTTGGTTTGCTGACATAACTATATTCTCATCCCCTTAAATATTTGTCCCTATTCTCTTGCTGATTTCCTATTCAAGTATTCCCAATAATAAATAGCCCAAATCAAAATTAGCATAAATTGAAAATGTAATTAAAGAATAACTGAAAAAGGAGGGTTAGACACAAAGAGTCATGCATCCAGGCTGCTTTTTCTACCAGAAACAGAGATGCCAGAATGGGAGAGGCCACGTGACAAGAGCTGAGATGTTTGGTGAAAGAAGTCGTCGGTATGGCCCTACAGGATAAGGAGCTGGGAAATACAGCAGCTACCTTCTTGTTGCTGGGAGAAAACACCCAACCAGAAGCAGCAATGGAAGGAGTGGGTTACTTTGGCTTACAGTTTGGAGAGGAAGCTTTAGCAGACAGCAAGGTGTCCCATCTTGTCATATCAGTTAGGAGGCAGAAGCAAGAAAGCTCACTTTGAATACTCAGTGAGCTGGACTAACAAACCTCAACAGTGACACACCTTGTGCAACAGGAATCCACCTACCAAAGCCTCCCTAACTCTCCCAAACTGCCACCAGCTGGGGACCAAGTATTCAAAACACAAGAGGTTATGGGGGACGTTTTATATTCTGACAACCATAGGAAACAACTCTCTTTATCCTGATCTCCCTACCAGGTTCCATTCGGCTAAACCTGATCAGAAACCAAAGGCCAAGGTAGACACATAGGAACACCTCGTGGAACACAGAATAAAGGGTTGGTATAACTCTAGGGAAGATAGCTGGCACAATGATATTAATTCCTTTCATCTATAAATTGGTTAGAAGTAGGTGATATTTGCATCATATATAAATGGTACATCATTCCTTTTAGGCAGTGAGCATTTTGGTTACATACGTGAGCATTTCTTCACAGCAGAGCTGCCTACTCAAATTGGCAATAAGCTATTTTCTGCTGTGATATGTCCTACGTCCATATAATAGGATGAGCCAGAAAAGTATTCTGGGGTAAACACATTAGTTATCTCCCTCTTAATTGAAATGCCAGGTGGATTTAAAAATAAATGTCATGTCTTCTTTAGAAGGAACGTCTATTTTCAGTATGGGCATTGAAATATTACATAATGATCATGTCATATGTTGATGTTGCTGAAATGAATTTGTCTGTAATCTTGTTTAATTTCTCTCTTTTCACTATTCATTAAGAAGGGAGTACATATATTGATGTTGTATTTTAAAACCTGAAGTGTCAAGGACAGTAAAAAGTGAAAAGTAATCAAACCTCAGAGTCATTCAATCATGACTTCTTAGAGCTGAGGTAATTTTTGTGAACATTTAATCCAAACACCTCATGTTACAACTGAGGAGGCAAAGTTCCACAGAGCCTGCATAACTTGCCCAAGGTCATGCATCTTGTGAGGCCCTCCAAGTTTGAAATGTCTTCCTCTACATCTCAACATCATTGTTGTGTATTGTTTTCTGCTTGGTCATTGTAGTTGGATACATGTTCATAAACTCACTTATTCAACCAATATTTTTTGAGTATCTTACACAAATCCTTGGGAATACAAAAATGAAGAAAATATACAAATTCTCTTTTTTTCTGAATTTATATTCTTGAAGAGACAATCATACATACATAATTTCATATGTACATACATACCAGGGATAGAGATGGGGATGATGCATACTGGGGAAAAAGTAATGAAGAATAATAATAGGTAATGACAGAAAAAGAAGATGGCACTTTAAGTTGAATCATCAAGGATTTTCTCACTAGGATGACATTTGCATGGGATGCTGACTGAGTGAGCTACTGAGACATCTGGGAGAGGAGGGTCCCAAGCCGAGGGAATGTCCACTGCAAAGGCTATGGGCCAGGTGGTAAGTACTGGGGGGAGGAAGTAGGCGATTGCCTGGAACAGAAGCAGGGTGGGAAGTAGTAGAAGCTGAGATCCAAGAGGTACTGGCTCAGTGCAGGGGGGCAGACCACACGGGGTTTTTGAGGCCCTGGGAGTATGACTCAATAAAACCCAGTGGGATGGAAAGTCTCTGAGCACAGGAGTGGCATGATCTGACATGAGTATTAGAAAAATCAGTATGGCTGCTATACACAAGACATTGGGGGAGGAAAGTCAGCATGGAAAGATGGGAGGTAGAGAAAGGACTTAAGAGATTAGGAACCTATTAGAATAGTCTTCATAGTATTTTGGAGATAAAGTCTATCCACACCACTAGGTAAAGGCATAGAGATGGGGAATAAGAATCAAAGATGACATGAAGGCTTTTGGCCTGATCACTGGGAGAACAGATTTCCATTTGTTGACAAAAGGAAGGAAGAGAAGGAGCAGGTCTGGAGGGAAAGGCAGGTCTACGGCTTAGGCATATAATTGAGACAGATATGTGACAGTGGAGTTTAATAGTGTGATAGAAGGTTATATTGGTTTAGAGGTGTAGCGAAGGGCAGAAGGACGTGTGTGATGTGTTAACAAAAGGGAGAGGATACTGGAGGGGAGATAGGGCTTAGGGAGTAGAGAGGGAAGCAATGAAAACAAATTGTATTTGAAAATGCCATAATGAATTACATCTAAATCACTATATGCCAAGTGAAAATTTTTAAAATATTATATTGGGTAGTTGAGATTACCTAGAGCTGTGTATACTTAAAGGGCTAAGCCATTAACACACTCCAATACTTAGTTGATAGAATGAGGGCGATCCAGCCAAGTTTCCTAAAAAGGTACCACTGAGGTGAGAGAGCAATAATATCTCACAGAAGATGAGATCTGAGAATTGATCACTGGAATGAGTGAGTGTAACACAGAGATCAAGGATGACCTTGGCAAGTACATTATTGCTGAAGTTGAGAGACACAATAGTTCAAGGGAACAGGAGTAAGAAGGTGGCTCAGGACCCCTAATCATCAGGGAAACAGGCAAGTCAAAATCACTGTGGAGCACACCCACTCTGGCTTTTAAGTGTCAACAAAAGTTAATATAAATTTTAAAGAGAGCAGAGGAAGAGAGATGTTGGAGGTAGTGTATCCAGGCTACAATGATGGCATCCTTTGCTAAGGTGGGAGAGCAAGGAAGAGTAGCTTTAGACAGAAGGCATTATGGCATGTGAGAAGATGGAGGAAAGAAGTGTGAAAGAGGTTCAGAAAGCCTCGAGTGGGAGAAGGGACAGGATTCGTTTCACAAAGAATGAAGCTGGCCTTAGACACTCGACATTCTTAAAAGTGGAAGGCAAGGTCATTGTTTCTGTTGGGCCAGATTCGGGCTGATATTGGAAGCTTTCACAATTTCCTGTGAAAATTATATCAATAGCTACAGATGCATCAAAGGCATAAATGTTTTCTTCATTCTTCTTACCAACAACAACAAGAATGATATCAAGAAGGCAATAAAGAATGTGATTTTTAAATATATATATATTTAAATATATATATATATATATATATATATATATATATATATATATATATATATATATATATGATTCCAGGGAGAGAGAGAGTGCGCACCAGGGCCTCTTTTCACTGCAATCACATGCACTGCTTGATGAATCATGGGTACTGGGAAATCAAACCCTGGTTGGCAGGCTTTACAAGCAAGTACCTTTTACCATTGAGCAATCTCCACCCCGAGCCCAAGAAGGTAATTTTTTAATGTGGTGTGTGTGTTTATCTGTGATATGTGTGAGCATGTGCCATGGTGCTGTGTGGAGGTCAGAGGGCAATTTCAGGCATCCTCACCTTCCACCCTATTCTGAGGCAGGGTCTCTGATTGCTCACTGCTCCCTGAGCCAGGCCAGCTGGTCTAAAACTTGCAGGAAATTCTCCTGCTTCTGCTTCTTTCCTCTCAGCAGGCATGCTGGGATTGCAGAGGCCCACTATGGCTTCTAGTTTTTATGTGAGGGTCTGGGGGTCGCAACTCAAGTACTCAGAGTTACATGGCAAGGGCTTTATTCACTGAGCTATCTCTACACCCTAAGAAAGTGATGTTTAAATCTGTTTGTAACATAATCTTATTATAATGATCTAAAATTTCAGTTATAGTGTTCATTAACTTAAAGAAATCTTGAGAGAAGACTAAAGAAATAGCATGCACACACCTTTAGAACCTAAAAGCAATTTGACTTGCAAGCCAGCAGGAATTATTAATTACATGTCTATTGGACAGTTCTGAGTGAACAAGGATAGAAGGAACAATATGGAAATGACCCTAAGGCAAAGAGTTTGAAACTGAGGGTCTTGAGTTAGATAGATAGATAGATAGATAGATAGATAGATAGATGATAGATAGATATACAGACAGATAGATAGATAGATGATAGATAGATAGATAGGTAGGTAGATAGATAGATAGATAGATGGATGGATAGATAGATAGATAGATAACACAGAATTAATGACAAACAGCAATCACAACAAGAATCAGTAACAGCATAGCATAATGTCTACAATAACAAACTGGGCAATCTGCTCACCTGGGTTTGATAACTATATGACTTTGGGGAAATTATGTAACTTTTGTGTATCTCAGTTCCTTCACTTATAAAGTGAGGGTCACATTATTATCTACCCCTCAGGGTTGTTAAGAAGATTAGATGAACATAGAGAAATGCCTTGAACATACAGCAAGTGCTGTTCTGGTATTTATTACTTAGATCAGATCACTATGAATAATCTAGACCTGACCAGAAAATAAAGTCAAAGAATTTGGAGTTGAAAATTATGTTTCTTCTTCTAAAACTGCCTACTGCGAAACCTTTTGCAGAAAAACAAATACACCTGGCTCTTGATCGTCTGATGCATGTTTTCCCCTTCATTTGACTTTTTATTTTTATTATATATATATATATATATATATATATATATATATACATATATATATACATATATATATAGTCCATAATGAATTACATTATTTAGTGGGCAAACAATGAGTTGTTATCCCCAATTCCCCAATGCCCCCCTCCCCATCGCCTGACTTTTTATTAAAATTATATCAAAGCAGAAATATAGGAAGAGTCCATCATGCTTTACATATTCTGAAAAGAAATTGTAGGGAATGTATCTCAATTGGTAGAGCGCTTGTCTAGCACGCATGAAGCTCTGGATGTGATCCCCAGCACCTGGTAAACCAGGCCTGCTAGGGCCTCCCTGTTATTCAGCACTGGGGAAGTGAACAGGTCAGAAGTTCAAGGTCATCCTCAGTTGCATAGTGAGTGCTAGGCCGTAGGATAGTAAAACCTGTTGGATTTTAAGTTGTACTGGAAGTTTTCAACTTTAAATGTCAGGTAAAGGGATTAGGGAGATAGTTCAGTAGTTAAAGATGCATGCTGCTCCTTGAGCCTACTGACTGGAATTTGGATCTCCAGAGCCCAAGTAAAGCCAGACACAGAGACATGTGACTGTGCCAACGAGGTGGTATCAGGAGAAGTTTACAGGCCACCTTAGTCTGGCCTTCCCGGCAGCAACTACAGAAGACCCTGTCTTAAACAAGGGGAAAGAGAGGACTAACACCCCAAGCTGTCCCCCACCTCCATGTGCTAAAACCCAAATTAAAAAACAGCTGAAAACAGAAGAGCATCCAATCAGCTTTGGAGTATGGACTGTTTCCTGTCACTTGACTCACACTAAGAACTAACTATGCATTCAGTCTCATGTTAACTGGGTAGACTAGGCTCATTTAATAAGATTACTTTAATGTTCATTTCAAAATTTTAATAACAAACTAAGGAACACTGTGAACATTTTTTAAATTAGATGATTCTTGATTTATTTCTTTCGGTTAATTAAACCTCCTATTCTACATTAACTTCTTTCCTCCTAAAATATTATTTAGAGGATTGACATTAAATCTTCAGAAAATAAAGTCTGAATCCCCAGTTTCTTTTTGAGTTCTAGCTACATAAAACAGTTTCTTCTTTTTATCATTGCGATATTATAATAAATTTTCCATTAGGCTTCTTTTTTAGCTTCCATAGTTAGGATATCTCATCAGTTTCCAAATAAAATGGTTAGTAAAAGAAAGCACCTCCTCCAACTCTACCAGATCTCCTGTTTAGGAATTAGTAATTAAGAGGACCACAAAACAAAAGGGGGAAAACTGTTGGAGAGATCTGGTCCTTAGCCCACTCGGAAGCCTGGATTTAGTGGCAGGTGGTTCATTTGCAAAGAGGATGCAGGTGCTGAGAATCAAGTGGGTGGACGTTAGAGTGGAGGGCAAGCACTTGTTCAGGGGAAATCAAAGATATGGTCCTAAGATTCCTAAAGCCTATGGGCATCCTTATGTTTTGTTGTAAACCAATGTTAAACCGTCTGTGTGCCTTGATATCGCTGAGTGCTTCTGTTTGTGCCCACGTTTCTGCTTGTTCTGGTGGAATTCTGCATAAACAGACAATCTTTACATTTTATGTCATTTTAGTCTTACTGGGATTCAGTTAGATCGAATGTCCCACCCTCCAAAGGGGCTGTGGTCTGATCTCTGTGCTGCACAGGCTGTGTCCTGAGGGAAGAGGATGTGGAGGAAACAGGCCCCAGGCCAGGACTGGGAGGTGCCATCTCTGAAGGGCTGTTTTCCAGGCAGCACTGTGATTTCAAAAGATCTTTTTTTCCCACTACCTAAAGCCTTGCAATCTGCATTAACCTCCCTCCTCAACAGCAGGGCACTCAGGGGAGATGAAAGGCAATCAGTCACAGGCATCTGAAGGAAATGGCAGAGGACAGTTCCATATCCTGCAACTCCTGTGGTGCACAAATGCATGCGATAGCAATTAAGGGCCAAAATGAAAAGGGGAAAATTAATAGAAAGCGAGTTGATGAGCCCTACTGGAATCAGTCAGGGCAAAGAGTCTATTCTCGGAGGCCTGAACTTTGATTAACTATGGCGAAACTAATAACTTCTGTTAACGTAAGGCCATTCACGTTAGAAGCTGTCAGGCCGGTGTAGCTAGTGTGAGGCTAGATGTACAAGATAGGGCTTGGATGCAGGACCAGGAGATAAGAGAGGAGGAGGTGTAGGCACTGATGAGAACAAAGGCACCTCCTCACTGCCCAGAGCTAAGGCTTCTCTACACTCCTTAACGGGGTAGAAAATTAACCTTAAAGTCACACTAACACTCAAGCTAACTAATTTCAAACGTGGTAAAGTCCATTCCATTCTGTACTTTCAGTTGTTCTTTATTAACTCTTTTGTTGTCTTTATAAAGTTTTAAGCTCAAAGAATCTTCCTGTACTATTAGTATAGAAAGTCAATAGAGTTTCTATTGATATGGCAAGAATTGCATATCTCTGTGCAAAGCCAGGAAGCAGATCCCTTAAAAACTGATATATGATGACTCCTTACAGTTGCATGAGGTCTGGAAAATTAAGGGCTGGGTATACTACATATTCACTCGAGGAACTTGGTATATACTTAATCAGTGAAAAATGAGGCCTTTAGTGACTCCTTGGGAATTAATTATCTTCCTTTACCAGTCAATGCATCTTACTAGAATAGAAGCCCACACCACTGTCCTGTTGTGAGAAGGGGGTGCTTTCTCTCTGCCACTTTCTCAAGAACCCAACAGCTTTGTGGAGAGTTGAAGGGAATTCACTGCTTTAGATAAAAGGTATGCCACAACCTTTTTAGACACGCCCCCCTCTCCTAGAGAACATTACCATTAAACTTCCTCAAGTCCGTTAGATGAAAAGATTCATGAGGGGCTGGAGACATGGCTCAGCAGTTAATTGCCTGCAATGCCTAATGACCCAGATTTGATTCCCCAGTACCCACATAAAGCCAGATGCACAAACAGGCACACACATCTGGAGTTTGTTTGCAGAGGCTGGAGGCCCTGGTATGTCCATTCTTTCTCTCTGTCTCTCTTCTTTCTATCTCTCTGTTTGCAAATAAATAAGTAAAATAATTTTTTTGTAAAAAGAAAAAATTGATGAGGTGCACCTTGGAACTCTGGGAGGGTCTTTTAAAATATTTTATTTATTTATTTGTTTGTTTGTTTGTTTATTTATTTACAGACAGAGAAGAGAGACTTACACACAAGATAGAGAATGGGCACACCAGGGCATCTAGCCATTGCAAATGGACTCCAGATGCATGTGCCACTTTGTACATCTGGCTTTACATGGGAACTAAGGAATGGAACTTGGGTCTTTAGGCTTTGACATCAAGAACCTTAACCACTGAGCCATCTCTCCAGCCTGAGGGTCTTTTATATAAATGAACAAGCTTTGGTCTTTCCAAGGCTGTGGTAAAGGATTATATATCCATATACTTATTCCATTTGTTATCTGTGATCTCCAGCATATGGTATCTCTTAACTGCTTAACAGTTTCCCTAAACATCAAGTCTTTATCATTTCTGTTCAATAGCTTTTCTAATTCTAGCTCTCCATTGGAACTGTAAATAGCAAAGAAGCCAAGTGTTACCTTTGTGCCTTGGTGGTACCTTGGACACAACTTATCACCTATGAAGTTCATTATTTATGAATCCCTTTCCCACCCAGCTTCAGAACTCAAGTCTCCAGGCTTTCTGTTCTCACATTATAATGGTTCTCCTTTCTCCTGTTTCCAGTACCATGTTCATGGCTTTTTCTAGAGTCCTCACCAGCCATCTCTGTAACAACAATATTTTGTCTAATCACTTATTCAAGGCAATATAGTATTTTTATTCATCAACCTCAAAATGATATCCTCTAAATTCTAAATCTACTTCTACATGTTTGGTATTAGATACCAAAATCTGTATTAGTGGTTTTTAAGATGTTGTTGCATAAGAGTTACTACAAATTTAGCCATTGGAAACAGTACCCATTTATTAGCTCAGAATTCTACAACTCAGAAGTCTAGTACAAAGTAACTGGCCTCTCTATACATGATATTACAAGACTGAAATAAAATGTTTAGATAAAACTAAATTTTTATCTGGAGAAAAATTTGCCAGAATGAAGTTCCTCGCAGTCTCAGGACTGTACATTACAGTCTTGCATTGCTTTCCTGGCTGAGTCAGGGTTACTCTATGCTGGCTCTGCAGGGCTCTGGGTCTTGCCCTATGACTCCCTCAATCTATTGGCCTTCAATACCTGGCCATGTCTTTCTTGTGCTTCATATTTCTGTGTACCCTTTGTAACCAGCCACAGAAACCTCTTTGCTTTAAAGGACTTTTATGATTAGGTCAGCACCATTCAGATAGTGACTGCTTTTAGGTCTTTTGAGCTAATCATAGGAGTGTAACCCAGAGTATTCCAGTGCTGTGACCATGAGAGCTTGTCCATGCATGGGATTGGGGAGGGAACTCATGGCCCATCTTACAAGTCTGCTCATTAGAGATCTTACTTGTTGGACCTTCGAAATCCTAATAATCCTAAAAAAAAAAAAACAGAGTTTAAGTGCAGGGGTTTTATTTTATTTTATTCGTTTAAGACATAAAGATAATCAGATTTAATTATGGTACTTTCCTACTGCGCATGTGTGGCTGCACGTGTGGGTGTGCATGATGCATGTGTGCCGTGAGGTGGGGATCTGAAGACAACCTCGGGGATTTGCCCTTTTCTTCCACTCTTCTTGAAACAGGGTCTCCCTTGGTTTTTCTCTGCTGTTTTGTAGCTAGCCTACAAGCTTCTGGACTCTCCCAGCTCCTCCTTCCTTCTTCATGTGGCCTCTGGGATCACAGATGTGTGATGTGGGTGCTGTGGAGTTGTCACTTGGGCCAGCAGGCTTACAGGAAAGCAGCTTTAACCACTGAACCATCTCCCCAGCTCCACGGTGGCATTTTTCTTACATTTTTCCTTTCCCCTTCTTCTCCCTCCTTGTAACCTTTCCCTCATAGTCTCTCTTCCACTTTCATGTTTCATGTGATCTTTTGTCCTTCCATCTTTCAAAAAATACTTGAGAGAGAGAGGCAGAGAGAGAGGGGGACACAACAGGGCCTCTTGCCACTGTAAACTAATCCAGATGTTTGGGCCTCTTTGTGCATCTGGCTTTATGTGGGTTCTAAAGAATCCAACCAGGGCTGGCAGGCTTTGCAAACAAATACCTGTAACTGCTCAGTTATTTCTCTAACCCTGTCCTCCCCTCTTTCTCCGTATCTTCTCTTTCCCTCTCAGAGTCCTTTCTTGCATGCCTTATTTACGGATGCACAGACATTTAAGCATACAAGCGGCGAGAACATATGATTTTTGTTTTTCTGGGTCTGGGTTACCTCCAGCTCCATACATTTCCTATAAAATCCCATTGTTTCTTTGTACCACATTTTCATTATCCAGTCATTAGCTGATAGACATGAAGGCTAATTCCATTTTGTAGCTATTGTTAATTGAGTGACAATGAACATGGAGATATAAGTGTGTCTGTGGTAGGCTATAGAGTCAAATTTAGGGATTATTAATTTCATCATTCTTTTGTCCACATCTTTTTCTAAGCTTAGCTTCTTAGATCAGTATACAATTAGATTATATAGCACCGCAAAAGAGATTTCACTATTCCATGAAATAATTGTTCCTATGTGAACCTCAAAATTCACCCATAGGGAGAACAGCTTTGCCTGATCTGTACTGGGAAAGCAATGAAACTCCTTCCGGAGCATGGAGTGCCTAGAAACTTCTGAATGGAAGCACCGTTTCAGTACGCCAGCCTGCATTCCATTTTCACTATCATGACTTGATACCGGCGCCCTTTTGTGTTCAACTGTCTCCTTCCCCTGGTTATGTAAAGGGCATGTGACGGGAAATTTTCCAGATCCTCTGAAAGGAAAGAGTGGAACACTCAAGTGCCAGTGACCTACTGAGGCTGGGTCTTTCAGTGGTCACTGATGGGATGCCAGAAGAAGCTGAAGAGTCACAAAATGACACACCCATACCACTCAAAGTATCTCCCAGGAAAAGCCTCCTGGCTTCTTCCTCATGCCCCACCTCAGGTGTACGCACTGCTGGGTTAGGGATTGGTTAAATTTTCAGAGAATTGTGAAATGCTTCCCCAGGAAGCGACATGCCTTGCTCAAAAATCTCCACTCTGGGAGAAAGGCAGGAATTACCCTTGCCTGGAATCCCATGGGGCTTAAAGACTAGGCATTCTGCAGCGATAAAGTCGCCTAGACTTCCACGGCACAGAGCAGTTTTCACAGCCTTCTCATTCCATCTGAAGAACTGTATCCGTGAGCCTGGCTCAGGGAGCAATTTCACAGGACTGGCACTTTAAGGTCCGTCTAGCACAGGGATCTGGTTTCTTACAAGAGCTGTATGGATCGCTTATAGAAAAGCACTAACTTCTGATTTATCATGACAATAATTTCCAAAGTAGAGAGGTGCCTGTGAAAAATTACCTATCAGCTAACAACTTCTGAATCAAAACCTTCTTGAATCTCGAGATAAAATCATGAAAAATATGAATATTGTATCCAACAGGAATCTTAAACCACAAAAAAATCAGTAACCTAGGGAGCTGTGTACCTACAAGAGGAAACTTTAGCATTTGATACAAACTAAAATATTATTCGAGCAAATGAGCCCTGAAAGATAAATTGCTAGGAAGAAAAATTATGAGGAAGATGGTATCTTGTTCAGAAATCCTATGGTGAGGCTTTCCCACATGGTGTGGCTTCTTTCTCGTCTGTCCCTTCCTCATGAATCAGGACAAGAGAGGCAGAGCGGTGTGGGGGAGGATGGAGGGATGCAGCAGCTGCAAACAGTGAGTCTCATGCAAGGGGTTGTCTCAGGGATCATCTGCCAAGCGGCCATGGAGAACCAAAGTTTGCTTTAACACATAAAAGCGTTAAAACAAAGAAAATGTAGATTTGGGCTTAATAAAAATAGGCAGAAATTTTGGTCAGAATGTCTGAATTGACATGGAAATCTCTAACTTCCAGCATATATAGTTAGACAAAATACAACATCACACACACACACACACACACACACACACACACACACACACACCACACCCCTCCAGGGCTCAAAACAAAGATGGACCCCTAAGTCAGAGCAAGGAGAAGGAACTGAAGGCAGAGGCAAGCTGTAATGAAAAGAAGGTCCAAGTGGCTTGTGAGTAGGCTTTTCGCTCTCCTGGAGGAGCTGGAACACGCTAATCACAAAGAACAGGAAGTAGCATAGGACATGTCCAGACATAAGGCAGGCATTAGACAAGCTGCAGTCCCTGCTAGGAAGTGACAGGAGGCTTACTTTATGCTGGGACCAGAGGATCACAGGGTGTACTGCAGAACTCCCCTCGCAGCGCAGTGCCCCAAGTCCAGAAAAGAAACAGAGAAACGGTCCTGAGCCAAGAAGTCATGGTGCCCTCAGCAGAGGCTGTCTGCAGAGGTTCTCACTACCAGGCCACAGTTCAGAAAAGAAATGTTTAAATTTTTTAATTACTTCATCATTTTAAAATGCTGTGAAACTATGGACACTATATTAAAAGGCAAATGGCCAGTGGAACAAAGCATTTACAAGTCATAGAGCTGATAAAAATGGCATCCAGAATTTATAAGGCGCTTCTATGGATAAATAAGGGAAAAAACAGGGCTAGAGAGATGGATCTGTTGTCAAATGCTGTTGTTCATAAAGCCTTATGACCCTGGTTCGATTCCCCAGTATGAATGTCAAGCCAGAGATGCACAAAGTAGCACATACATCTGGAGTTCATTTAGAGTGGCAGGAGGTCCTGAAGTGCTCATACCCACTCTTTCTCTCTGCCTTCTAATAAATAAATAAACAAGTAAAATATTTTTTAAAGAAACAAACAGGAAAATAGATTAAAAGTATGAATAAATAACTTCTAGAGGAAGAAAACTGCCTGGCAAACATGAAAAGAATTTTTAGTCTCACAAGTAACCATAAATTGAAACAATAACACCAGGTATTTTCCTATTTATCAGATTGTCAGAACTTTAAAAGCACAGGTATAAAATTAAAAATAAAAACTGAAAATCTACCAAGCTGACAACATAGTCATTCCCTTCCTAGGAGTAGCTAGAGAAAGCTCTGGACACAGGTACTCAAGGACATGTGCTTGGTGGCTTTAACAGCACACCAGGCAAAGCATAGCTGCAAACTAAAGTACTGCCACTAAGAGAAGAGAGAAGCAGTAGCCTGTGTCTGCTATGGAACATTAAATAGCAATTACAAGGTGTGAACTGGGTCTATGTGTGCTATGTGAACGCAGACAGGTATAACTTGAAACAGGTTAAATGAAAAAGTGCATGTTGTAGAATGATATGATATGAGTGTAAATAAAAATTTAAATCACAAGCTAATGTTAAAATATTTTACAATCAATATATAGCCCTGGAAGGTAGAAATTAAACTGGTGATCATGGTTTCCCCTAAGGAGGCTAGATAGGGACAGGATAGAACTAAGCAAAGCCTCAAAAAAAAATTCTTCAAGCATGGCATGGTGGCTCGAGCACGCCTTTAATCCCAGCACTCGTGAGGCAGAGGTAGAAGGATCACCATGAGTTCAAGGCCACCCTGAGACTACATAGTGAATTCCAGGTCAGCCTGGACTACAGTGAGATCTTACCACAAAAAAAAAAAAATCTTCAATTTTATCTGTACTATTCTACTTAATTTTTTGAAAATCTAAAACATGAAACATACTAAAATTTTTTACTGCTAAGTTATGACACTGATATGTATATTAATATCTTTAAATATAAAAAATATTATAAAAAGCAAAGATGTGTAATAAACCAGCTACTTTGGTCCTACACAATTAATGAATATTAAAAAGAAATCTTAGAAGTTGTCAAAACACTAATGTCCTCTCTATTCTGCATAAGAAGACATTTGAGGGTGCATTTCCTACGCTCTCCCCTCCTGTCACATGCAAGACAGTGAAGTAAGGCCCTGCAGGCAGCTTCATAAAATGCAACCAGGTCCAAAACTGCATTGGACATATGCAAACTCTGATATCTTTTCAACATCTACTTCCTTAAGGCTCATAGGCATATATTCAACTTGCATTCTAAAATGTGGGGAGGATATTTAAGTATCATTTATTTCTAAATTTTTATACATTAGAGAGAGAAGAGAGAGAGAGAAAAGAGACAGAGAGAAAGAGAAAGAAAGAACCGGATAAGTGCCCCAGGGCCTCCTGCTACTGCAAACAAACTGCAGGTGCATGCGTCACTTTGTGTGGCTGGCTTTATGAGGGAACTTGGGAATCTAACGCGGGCCATCAGTCATTGCAAGCAAGTTCCTTTAACCAAGTAAGTGCCTTTAATCACTAAGCCATCTCTCCAGCCCTTACGTGTAATTTATGCACAACTAATGATACTGAAATTCCCATTAGCCTTCATCCCTCCAGACTTTGCCTTTTTGTTAGGCTTGACATCACCTTGGCCATTGCAAGTGTGTAATTAATCCTCCCATGATTCTCTCTGGTGTTTGTTTCCTTGCTTGCTTTGGTGTTTCTGAAGGCAATGCCATTCCCATCTGTAAACTCGGGAAGGCTTTCTCCCCCATCTTTCAAAATGCCTTTCTCTCACATCCAGAAATCTAATTTACAGACTGCAAAGAAGACAGCGAGCAATGAATGTCCTGCCATTCTCTCCTGGGTATCCATGCCAACCACCCAACTCAAATCTAATTTCCACAATTAAACACCCACTCCCATCCTCAGTACTTGATTTATGGATTATCCTGGTGTCTGTAAACCCTCAGAGAATGGGGCTGAGTCTAAATCTCTTTTTGTGACATTTAAGATGGTGTGGCATGTGTTCTGTGACCATACTTCCTCAGAGAGGAAATGTGAGGACAGGGGAAGAGGAAGAAGAAACTGATAGGGATGTACTTTGCAAATGCTGTTCCTCACTGACAGTAAATAATAGGTAAATTGTTCCACCAACATATATAGCTCATTTTCATTATTTGAAACACAAACAACATTTATGAGTTTCTTGGTACATGAAGTTATTCCTTAGCCATCACCTTTCTTGGTAGGGCCCAGATGAAACCACCTCCAACTTACTTTTTTAGGAGGAGAAAACTGAATTCATTGTTATTTAAGAATGTGAGAAATCTGCAAAACACACAGCTTCTTAGCAGCCAATTTTGTCAAATGGTTATAGAAATTTCTTTTTAAAATATTTTGTAAAAAAAAAACTTGTTTATTTGCATTTGTGTGTGTGCCTGAGCTTGTGCAGGGTCTCCTGCTGCTCAAATAAACATTAGACGCATGTTCCACTTTGGGTCTGGCTTCCCATGGGTGCTGGGAGCTGAACCCAGGCCCAGTAGGCATGCAAGTGCCTTTAACCACTGAGAAATCTCCCCAGCTCCATCGTAGACCTCCTGTGTGTGTGATCCACCATATATGCTGCCTCTCCCCAAACGTATATATGATACAAAACAAATCAATAACAATGACAAATGAAGTATGAAAAATATAGAAAACTTGCCTCTAGCTAAAAAACCCATAGTTCTTTTATAACCCACTTGGAAGGAAAAACTAGGCAATGTGAACCAGATTCATATAGACAAAAGCTTGCCCATCAAGAGCTATCAGTTAATCACTCATTTTTAGCACTAGGAGCAGCATTTTTCTTAACAACAACAACAAAAAAGTTGTTTTTTACATCATGAAGAGCAAATCAATATGGGTGAAATTTCTGGGTCCTGATATGTGTTACTGGAGGAAATTTACAGGTATATTGACTTTCTTTAATTGTGATGATCACCTAATTGCCCTTTCTTATGAATGATTTTCACAGTCAGCAACTCCTTTAAAAGTTGGTTGATGAAATTTTTTTAATGTCTTTTTATTTATTTATTTGTAAGCAAAAAGAGATAGAAGAGAGACAGAGAGAATGGGTGCTCCAGGGTCTCCAGCCATTGCAAACAAACTCCAGATGCTTGTGCCACTTTGTGCATCTGGCTTAATGTGGGTACTGGGGCATTGAGTCCTCAGGCTTTGCAGGCAAGTGCCATAATTGCTGAGCCATCTCTCCAGCCCTCTGATAAAATTTTTAATGAAAACATCTTTACGGCAAATTCTATACTTTCCATTGTGGAAATAAACAAAAATGCCTAACAAATTTTATTTTATATGTATGTATATATACATATGCTATGTATATATGTATGTACATATATGTATGTATGTATATTATAATTATTTACATAGTGAAACAGTGAAGTATATTCTATCTTCACTAGATTATCAGTAATAATTTAATAGTTGTTGATGTGGTTTTGGCAATTATTTTTAAAACTGTGAAACAAATGCTTGTTCTAAAGAGGGATAAAGGGTTTGGGTGGTTCCATGAGTAGGAGAGCTTGCCACAAGCAGGAGGCCACAGAACTTGGTGCACCTGTAACTTGAGTCCTGTGGAGACCCAGACGGGAAATCACTGGACTTGCTGACCAGAAATGGCAGCTCCTGGTTGAGGAAGAGACTCTGTCTCAAGGAAACAGGCAAATGAGTGAAAATGGGAGGATACCTAATGTTCTCCTCTGGCATGCATACTACATACATGAGCATGCACCATGCACATACCACAGCACACACACACCAAAAAAGAGGAATTTGTATAAGAAAAAAAAACCAAACTAAGTAATAACTGATTAAAAAGTCAACTCTTTTAAAGGGTTTCTTGTCATTCCTGATACAATTTATTCTGCCAACAAGTACATTTCCAATCATTTGTCACACTTTCCTAATGTACAATGCTCTTCCAGTACCTTGCAACTTTACCATGTCCTTTCTTAATGTAAGACTTAAAAATAGTCATTAATGTTACCTGTATTCCCCTCTAGTCTTTCTTAAAATCACAGATTCCCATGCTTATGCAGGCCAACAAAGTGGGGTTTTCCCCATAAATTGTGAAGTTCATAGAAGATGAAACAAGACTCTTACACTCTCACACATGTCTGAGTTCTGCCTCTGAAACTATGCTAGGCTCCAAGATGGAGCAGAGCTCAATCGGGTAATTCAACATGCATTCACACACTCACACCGACAGCAGCTTTCATACCTTGTCCTTCGTCTCCTCTCTTTGCAGCAACTCCTTCTCTTTCCAGAGTTTCAATTTCTCCTCTTCCTTTTCTCTTCGTCTTACATAAATTTCCATTTCCAGTCTTGCTGCCTCTTCTTGATGGGCTCGCCACTGAGAAACCTGAAATCCACAGAAACACTTTATTTTAATAATTATGCAAGCTCAAATGATTTTCATGAGACCAGGTTCTGTATAAACAGGACTCAAATTTTGTCCAAATACACATTTAAGTTTTTATGCATATGAGTGTGCATGATAAGTGTGTGCAAATATGTGCATGTCAGTGTTAAATACGCAACTTTAAATCATCTCATTCGAAGACTCTCCCTGATCTCATGGAGTGAAGTCGTGCAGAATCTATAATTTGACGTCAAAGGATCTGTGACTTCCTAAAAGTAGCACATAAAGAATTCTGGCCTAGCAATGTAGCTAGGTGGTAGAGTGCTTGCCTAGCAAGGAATTGAAAAATAAAACACAATTTTACACATACATTTTTTTCTAGAAAGCAGGTTATACAGCTATCAAAAATTCTAAAACAGCTGAGTGAGATGATGCACACCTTTAATCCCAGCATTGGGAGACAGAGGCAGGAGGATCACTGTGAGCTCGTGGCCACCCTTTAACTACATAGTAAATTCCAGGTCAGCATGGGCTAGAGAGAGTCCGTATCTCAAAACACTCCCCTCATAAAAAAAAATCTAAAATAACCCTAAGACTCTAAATGGTTTAAGGAGTGCTGGTAGATTTTTAGCTTCCTTATTTTAAAAACATGGACAATAAGCCTAAATTAAGATTTCACAAAATGAAGATATTGAAAGAAACTTCCTAGGCACTCATTTGTGCAACTGGCAGGCATCTACTTTCATTGCTTTTCTAGAGGTTCTTGGCAATCTGTAAATTTGTATCACATTATAAAATATGGATAACCTTTGATCCACACCCCTGCTTCCAGAAAATTAATCAAAAACAATCAAAATAAAGCTTCTTCGCTTAACTTGTTTCTATGAGCTATTATGTCACCATGATGTTAAAAGGAGATAATGTAAAAACTTGGTAATGAGAGAAGAATCACCATTGTGACCAACTGATTTTTTTAGTTCTGGAACTAGTTTTCAGTGTAAGTGTAAAAGAGTTTAGAGTTTCAGGCTAGAGAAGCCCCAGAGTGAAGGAGATGTGGCAGCTCCAGAGACACCCTTCCCTTGAGTGGGAGTTGTCTAGCTAGAGCTACAACCTAGGGGCTAAAACTGATTGGTCAGATATGAACCAATCATCTGTCTCTCTGACTCACCTGAGGGAACTTTAATTCCCAAGGATGTTTGTCTTAGCCCTCTCTCCCCCACATGCCAGGCTAACAGAAGGACCTCTGAATCTCCTGGCCTTAGGAAGGTAAGGTTTATCTTCCTACTGGCTGGGGTGGGGGAAGGCTCCAGATTTTTTCCCTCATGAACCTCTCCTTCTCATGATGGGAGCCCTCTGTTATCTTTTCTTCTGCTGCTTGTTTAGTTGAACAGCATAAGTTCTGTTAAACTCTCTGACATGAGTTTTCCCTACACTGGTGGCTGGAGAACTCTGTAACTCCCATGTTCCCTTAAATAATAGTCTCCCACTATACCTTACTATCTTGTTGTCTATGATTTTAATTCTTTAGCTTTGTAGACAAAACTTGGGTACTCTTTAAACTTTGGGTTGCATTGGAATTTTTGCTGGGCGTTATCTAAATTCTAACCCCCAGCTCACCCCGTTTACAGAGAGAGCTGAAGTGTGTGATTCTGGTGAGAATGCATAATACCAGAATGTCAAGATAAATGCAGTGAAATTCTGGCTCATGACGATTCAGAGGAAAATAGGAACTGTATAGGAAACTAGACAAAGGACATTAGTGTTTCATTCTAGCAAAGACTCTGACAATGTTCTGCTTGTTTTCTGAAATTTTGAGTAAGGTTGACATCAAACTAATAGACTAATTTCTTAAATATAGAAAATTCCAAGACAGCCTAACACTCAGGTTGTGGCATGGTCATTGCCTTTTAGCCATATTTATAGTGAAAATTGAGAAAAATAGACCTGAAAGATATGGAAAATGTGAAACTGGGCATGGCACACAAGTGTGTGTAAAGCTGTGGACAAAGTAGGCACACATAAAGTGTCTGTAATTGTTAAAAAAGATTAGCTCCTACAATAAGAAATTCCAGTGGGGCAAGGCTCCAATCAGAACTTAGCAGCCCCATGTATGGCATGAAAGTAGAATGTGGGAAAAGGAAGTGCCTGAAGGAGGAGGAAGGGGGATCAGAGAGGGAAGAGGGGAAGAACAAACATTTCATGTTTTCTTCTCATGTGTAGAATCAACACATCACAGGATGTGAAAGAAGGACTAGTGTAAAGGAAAGCGTCACTGGAGGGGTGGAGAGAACAAGAGCACGTAATGGTAGGCGCAATATGAGCAATGTACTTGGATATGCACATAAGAAAATGCCATAAAACATTATTTTGTATGCTAATTTTAAAAATTAACTTTAGAAAGTCAGCACACCCTCAGGCTTCCTAAACATAAAGACTATTTTTAATAACTTTCAATAGTGGTAATTTGGGGTTTTAGAACTATTCTTCTCACCTTTTTACTTAAACTAAAAGTAACTGTCATTAGACAACCTTTACTATTATGACATATGATTTAAAGAGGAGACAGCATAGACAAAGATCCATAACTGGATCCATAACTGGAGAAGATTTATGTCTCCTAAAGCAAGTGCAACAATGTAAGTAACCGTGTTCAGCAGAAAGCCTTCTAAAGGTATATGTTTCTGTCCTTTCATTAATGCTGTTTGCACTTTTGCTTACAATGCTTTCTTTTTACAGACATAAGACTCATCATAATGAGGAGCAGAGAAAGCTTCGTGCTTAGCACTGGAGGAGCCATCTCTATCACAGCTGCCAGGGCTTGGGACATAGCAGAGGAAGTGGTGTAGAGTATGGGTGCTGCTCTCCAAAGAACCCTCTCTATGGAGATGGCACAGACACCAAGGAGAGCCAAAACTCATCAAAGCAGAAGAGAAGAGGCTCTCCAGGGCTCAACCCTAAAGGAGATATCTATCACATGCTCCAAAGCTCAGGGAACATGGTGGAAGGGGATGGAGAGAATGTAAGAACCACAGGTACGAAGGCATCCTTTGGGGAACTGCCCTCCCAGCAATGAACTGACTGGTACATTCCTGATCCCGCAGTGATTACCAGTGCCCCCTCAAGACCTGCACTGTTCAGAGCCCATTAACATTTTGACACTGTGGACAGAGGTGGATGAAAGGTATGAGACAAAAAAAAGAGGAGGGTTCTCAAGGGATGGGTCAGAGGAGAGGGCACAAAAGGGAATAGGAACTGGATTGGAACATGAGATAATTACAGCATGATCATATGTTAAAGCTCTCACTTAAAGAATAAAATACAAGACAACAGTAAAAAAATAATCATATCACTCAAACTGGGATAAACTGAGATAAACAGTCTAGCCAATAATTTACCTAAATTGTCCTTTTCTGTCATTTGCAAATCTAAAGGATGCTTCCTTTGTTCTCCAGAAAAGATAAAATGTTGTTTTGCGTGTGTGCGCATGTGTGTGTATGTTTATGTAAGTTGCACACTGAATGCACACGGAAGTGTAAAATCACTGGTAAGTTCAATGATCACAAGCCAAAGAGTTGCAGGTGTCAGAAAACACTGGAACAAGAGAAAAAACAAAATGCTGGGGCGGAGAACCTAAAACAAGACATCAGCGTTTCGAAATCAAAGTTCTTCCACTAAACATTGGGGTTGTGGATGGGAACAGTCAGGGACTATGAAGTTTACCTAAAGTTCACAACATCATTTATCATTATATTCGTACCACCACAACCAGGCATAGAAGCCAGAGTTATGAAATCTTGACAATGAAAGGTGAGGTCAGAAGCTTTTCAGAATGAAGAATGTTAGATAAAGAAGCTGGTGGGTACCATTAGGGAAAAAAAAATCTTACCCAGTAGATCCAGAGAGAAAAAGACATATATATATATATATATATATATATATATATATATATATATATAGAGAGAGAGAGAGAGAGAGAGAGAGAGAGATTTGGCTGCTCCCCTGTGGAGAGAAAGACAACGAATGAGTAGATTTTCCACGATGTCTAGTGATAAGAAGGACCGCAGGTGGGCACAGTAGTCCAAAGCACACAATAGCCAAGGAGGCCCAGGAGACTTCTGAGAGAGCAGTGAGTGAAAGGAAGAATAGCCCAGAATAATATTTCAGCAATTTTATTTTAAAGGCTTTGCTAATTATATAGCCCTAAACAGAGCATGCGAACATAGCTGTGTGATAATAATGACTTCGGGAGAACATTGCTTTGGTGGTGGCCAGGTGCACACTGTAAGGAAAGCATTACTTAAATTATTAACTACAGGCCATTTTCCCAGGTCTTTAGTTAATACTTTAATATTCCTGCCAAGTGGACCATCTCTGAATGAGATTTTAGGCATTGAAAATGTGTTCATCTACAAATAATGACTTAAGGATGTAAAAGGAAATGATCAGTAGCATTATACATGCTCCTTGTTCCTACTGAAAGTGAAAAGGTTTGAGTGAAGTTAATAAACATATACATTCTCGGGGGTTAAGTACTGAAAAATAAAAGAAAATGAAGCTCCTGAAAACTTCAAAGCTAATAATTGGAATTAACATCAAGGTAACAATATTGACGCAATTTTACATCAAAGTTGGGAGCTTTGAAAAAATCTGTTATGTCAATATTACAGAAAGAAAATGAATATTTTGAACACATAGATTTTAGTCTCTTCTCTGCAACTAACTGACTTTATTATTATTTGGATAGTTTACCCAGTTTCCATGTATATTAAAGGGAAAGACTAGGTTGAGAGCCCTGAATAGTTCTTTTAAGTCCTGTTATTCTGACTGTATTTGAAATTTTCCTGATGTCAAGAAATCACAATATGTTATCTACTCTGCAATTTTCTCCTGCAAGTAAAATGAAATGTAATGAGAATCACCAGTATTTTGCAAGCCTTTTAAACAATTATAAATAATTAAGCACTAATGTTATATTCTGCCAGCCATACTTATGCAAACACTATATGGTATAGTTATTTTCTGCAGGGAGCCGGGAGGATCGCCATTACAAGATGGCGCCCACTTCCTTGCAGCTAAGTGGTAAACAACTCCATATTAGGCAATGCTTTGAGAAAGACGTGCCTTTGGCTCTCTGCATGTGCCAGTTATATAACTGTCCCTAGCCAATCCTGTGGCGCCTGGTGGTGGCAAGTTGGTATCAGCCAATCATGGGGCGACCCGTGTCCTTATTCCCTATATAAGCAGCTGACTTCTAGCGCTTGGGGCCCCCCTCGCTTCCTGCTCTCCCTTCAATCAAAAGGCTCTCCAATAAAGTGTGATTTGAGAAGAATCCTCGAGTGGTGGTTGTTCTTTGTTCTTCCTTGTTCTTCCGAGTGGTGGTTGTTCTTTGTTCTTCCTCGCTGGTCGAGGAGCTCACCGCAATTTTCTAGGAGAAACTCAAAAAAAAAAAAAAAAAAA
>PVHP010001865.1:6322-57974 GCA_004024765.1 Zapus hudsonius | reverse complement strand
TGCATTGGTTATTAAAGCCTTCAATTCTCCACTTGGCAATTTTGCTTAGCTGAAAGATTTGGCTTTTCCCCTCCACTTCACAATTATCCCTTGGATTCTCGGATAACTTCCTAAGTGCACTTTCATCACCTCTTTCATAACTGCCTTCCATTTTACTTGGCCTTTTATTAGTCTTTTTCAGAATCTCAAAGATTATGCACTATCATCATCTTAACGGTTCTATATCCTTTTCTTTTCAAACAAAATGTTGTAATGTCGGGGATCTGGAGAGATGGCTCAGCGGTTAAGATGCTTACTTGCAAAATGTTGTAACCGCTTCCTGGAGGGCTTCTAGAGAAAGAAACAAACCAAGTGCTAACATGCCAAACTATTTTAAGGATCAAAATTTACAATCCTATCAGCCAATTTTATACATGGATCTGGCAAAGTCAAGTTCTCTAATAGATGGATGGGATGGAGAGGTGACTCAGCTGTTAAAGGTACTTGCTTGCAAAGCCTGACAGTCTAGGGTCAATTCTCCAGTTCCTACGTAAAGCAAGACACATAAAGTGACACATTAATATGGAGTTTGTTTGCAGTGGCAGAAGATCCTGGCATGCCCATATTCTCTCTCTCTCTTTCCCTCTCTCTCTCTCTCTTTCTCTCTCTCTCTCTCTGTGCCTTGCTGTCAAATAAATAAAAATTAAAAATCAAGTCAGAAATCAGAACAGAGTCAGAAACACATCCATCTATGCCAGTTATGAGATCAAATAATTTTCTAAAAATTAAGATGATGAGGCCAGTGCTTTTCAAGTAACTCACAAATATGAGATCAATGTTGGGGAGAGCAGCTATCATTTCTTAGGTATGTGGGAATAAAAAAAGTACACTTGATCTTAACGTAATTTTGTTTTCATTCTCTGTGCGTTCATTTGTGATATAAACAAATCTCACTGTGAGTCACATTTTAAAAAGCTGAAATCCTGGGAACTCTCTATATCTGTCCTCAAGGCTAACATGGTTGTATGGGCTAAAAATGAAAGCTACCAGGCCCCATCTTTAAGTACAGGCCTTACTTTTGCAATAAACTCAAAAGCACAGGAGATTATATATGTAGCATGTATGTATGTACTTGTGGAGGTCAAGATCAAGGTCAAGTGTCCTCCTCATTTGCTCTCCTCTATTTCTACTGAGGAAGAGTCTCTCACTTGAGCTCAGAAGCTCACCAATTCAGCTCGTCTAGCCTGCCCCTGGAAAACTCTGGTCCTCATGTTTAGCACCATAAACACTGCTGACTGAGCCATCTCCTCAGGCCCTCTTTGTCCCTAGGTAATGCTATTCTCCGAGGCACGTTGTTTAACCATTTTAAACCTCAATTTCAAGTTGAAAGACAAGGTAAAATAATATTGGTGCATGCTTTAAAGTGTTGGGATGCAAATTCCATCCATTTGCACAAGCCAAAACCTCAAGAATCACTTCAACATCACCGGTCTATAATACTCCATATTCACATGCCCTGTTTCCTACAAGTCCTGACTGTACCTCCTGGAAAAATTCACTTCATCTCCATCGTCACCAGCCTAACTCTACAGAAGCTTCCCAGCATTCCTTGCCTCTCCCAGTTCTAACCATACCAATTACCCACCCACCCTCTGTGCCAAGATCATCTTACAGATCCTGAAGCAGGGCATTCTCTGCAGCTGTGTGGATGTTGTACCTGGTACTTCTTTGGTTCTTCCCTCATCTCTGCCTCCCTCACCCCTCTCTGGCTCACCTGGGTCAGAAGATATAACTACCTGTAGAAGGAAAGATTGTTCTCTTTCCCTTATGGCTGGCCAGCAAAGACTCCTAAACTTCCAGGCTTTTGGTAAGATTCCTCCTTTCTTTCCCACATAGACTTTCTTTCCCACATGATGGGAGCCCTCCATCCTCTTGTTTGGCTGGCCAGCACAGCTCTCTTGGTTTTGTGTCCAGCATGAGCAGGGACGCTGCTGTAGGTTGCGCTAGAACTGAGTGGCAGGAGCTGTCTTTACTTTCTCCTCTCCTCCTCCTACTCTAATAACTCTAATAAAATCCCCCACTAAGCCTTACCCTCTGGTGGTCTAGTATCTTAATTCTTTAAATTTATATGACAAGAATCCAGGTACTCTTAAGTTTTAAGGTGTGTGAGGACTAGCAAGGAATCCCAAGTTTTCCGTTACAAAATCACACTTCCTCCCACCTACCTAGCTCCTCACCCGGCTGCCTCTCTGTACTTCTATTAATAAGGTAGGCTAAAATCTTAAAGGTTCTCAAAGGTAGTGGCATTTGAATTCAGCTCTGGACAATTCACAAGAAAGAAGGCTTTCTCCTGTAAGAGAGCAGAGGCTGCTGCTGGGTGGTGTACACCTGTAGGCACAGGCTGAAGTGGATGAAACAGGAAAATCAAGAATTTAAAGCCAGCCTGGGCTACACTGGCCAGTCACGATGGTCAATGACAGAAAAGTTGAGACTAATTTAAGACTCTACTTCCAGGTACATACTGTATGAACAGAGGTTGTGTTAATGAGCTTTGTGCTGGAACATCAAGGTATCTGAGATAGTCAGCTTATAGGGAGGAAAGGTTTATTTTGGCTCACAGTTTCACAGGTTCCAGGCCATGGTCATTTGGCCCTGTTACCTTTTTGGAAAACCATACATCAGATAGGAAAATGCATGTTGGAGCTAGCTTCTTAGCTCATAGAAGTTAGGAAGCAAAAAGAGCAAGAGAAGAAAGCAAAGGACAAGAGTGTCATGGTCCCTTTTAAGGGTATACCCCCAAGGACTTAAAACTTCCAGCTAGACCCAACATCCTAAAGGCTTCTACTCTCTTCCAATTGGGCTAAGCCAAGAAACAACCTTTTACCAGAAGGCCAATGGAGACCATTCCAGATCCAAACTATAACGCAGGTCCTAAGAAGGATTAGCTGCTGTATGTGTACAGTCATCTCCCATAGGTGGAGGATCCTCACTTATTCTCCTTTCCATTTCCCATGGGAGCTATTCATTACAGACTCCTCATGCATGTGTTACCTCCTATCAGACTCCCTGTGTTTTAAGGTAAATCTTTATATAATGTTTGCAATGTACAGACTCTATCACCATGCTAAATTTCAAAAATGTAACCCAGTAAAACTCATTCTTAAAGGTATCTGTGATCTTACAAACATCTCTTAAGAGAGGTGAGACAACTTTCTTCTTAGTTCTCAATTTAATTTCAATATCAAAGTTATTTGATAGAGCAGTACATCCCCAGAAATGATTCCTCCTTTGATCCTTTGATTTGGGGCAATGATTAAAAATAAAAGTACAGATGTGGGGAGATGGTTCAGCAGTTAAAAGCACTTGCTTGCAAAGCTTACCAGCCTCGGGTCAAGTCCCCAGCCACCCACATAAAGCCTGATGGAAAAAGTGGTATAAGTGTCTGGTGTTCTGTTTGCTATGGTGAGAGACTCTGGTGCACATTCACACACAGGTGCAAACATGCACATGCACACAAATAAATTTTTAATGAAAAATAATCCTGTTGCTTTGAATTTAAAATAAATAAAATCAAAGTAAAAGTATAAATAAAATAGCTGAATATTTACCTAACAAGGCATTTGTCTAATTAATGCAAGAAAATTGGTTACTGAGAAGTTATCTAAAGTGCTTACCTGTAATTGGGGGATTGAGATGTCCAGAGAGGTGTGTGGCATGCCAGATAAATAAGCATTAGTAAACTAGTTTCAAATTCACAGGTTCATGTTAATAAGCACAAACCTCAATGCTGAGGTATTTCCTTTAGAGTTGTTATTTTAATGAGCAGAACCTCGAGAGAGAGGTGCACATAGATCAGTAACCACTGGAACACTTTTTTTTTTAATGAGACTATGACCATTTTGGAGCTATGAAACGGAGAACACTGCTGAGAGTGAAAATTAAAGAAAGCGATCACAGAGTGTGATAAAAGTGATTACAGTTTATGGATCTCCTAACTTATTAGGACCCAAACAGGAAGCCTTTGGTGAGAATACTTTTTTCTTTCAGCTCAGTTGTTCCTAGATAGAGTGAGCACAGGATCAACAACAGAGAACTGAAGGAATTTAGGAAGATTTTTCAATCTCTTTTTATGAGAAACTCATTACATCTCACCTTTACAGGATGCCAAAAAGGGAAGTCAAACAGAGATCCCAAGAAGATTAACTCAGAAAAAATCATAAAAGAAAGTGACTTCCATTATTGTCAGCAGAGCTCCTTTCGCTTGTGTTATTCAGCAATAAACATTTCAGACTAGATATATGTGCACTGCCAGAATGCTTTATTCTTGAAAGCAGAGTTGGAATATACTGGGGGGGGGGGGGGCAATGAGCAATCACTTCAAAATAGAAAAAGTACAAAGTAGGAAAGAAAGAAAGATGAAGTGTAAATGCAAAATTTGGAAATTAAGAAGCAATTATATCTATTCATAGGGAGCTCCCTCAGATTATCCCCCAAATGCTAATGGTAGTTACCCACATCAAATCCCTAAGCATTCATACGATGGTAAATTCTGTCATTTTGAACTTTGTCCAAATAGACACTTAGAAACAGGATGCTATCTTGGTATTCCAATATGTTCATAGAAATGGGGAATCTTATTCTTCTGATATCTTAGAAAACATCTAAAATGATGTTCTGAGTAGATAAATACTAAGCAGTGTTGAATTCATTGGTGTTATATTCCAGACTTAGCCAGTTTTACTTTAAATGACAGCTCACTTACACATTCCTCCAAGTTCTCAGAACACTAATGACTCACTCTACAATGTTTCTCAGAGGAACAGCTATGATCCCTCACATCAGATTTCATACTATTCAGCTAAGGAGACAATTCTGTCCTGATCCATAAAATTGTATTAAATAGAACATATAAAGCATGATGGTGTGAATCTAACTGCCACTTAGGCAGAGAGATTTAGAAATTTGAATTTTGCCTTTCAAGTCTATGTTTTATCTTATGTGTTCCTGGTTCCTGATAATTACTTCCAGCTAGAAAGGATGCTATCTGTCATAACAGAGCTAATGTAACTGGAGTAATTGTATAAATCGCAATGTGCAAATGTCTCGTTTTCTTTACTACTGAAAGTTACTTTGTCCTTTCAAGAGTCAGGTGGGTTGGTATTTTCAGTTTTCTCATACGGGTGAACCTTGCCACATGCATCTCATGGGACACATAGATAGGGGCTCAAATCCTTGAATAATATTATTAACTTATAAACTAAGGCAGGAGTCTAGCATTAATAAGAAAATGTCTCTTTAAAATTGAAGTATGTTAGGATGGGTAGATTGCTCAGTGGTTATGTGCTTGCAAAGCCTGGCAGGCTAGGTTAGATTCCCCAATACCCATGTAAAGTCAGATGCACTAAGTGATACAATCTCTCTCTCTCTCCTCCTTCCCTCCCTCCCTCGCTCCCACCCTCCATTCTTGCAAATAAATAAATAATTTTTTAAAAATAGAAGCGCGTTTTCAAGAGTTAGCAAAGTAAGAGACTTCTTACCAGCTCTTCAACTCCATGGGGGGCTGGACCCCATCCTCCATGCACCGTCTACTATTTCTACTTTTCTTTCTGGTTCTTTCCTTATCACTCAACACACTGGGCTTCTGGAACCACCAATGGGCTCATAGCTCCCAAATTTCTGCCCCAGACCTGTATATTCAACTGCCCAAGAGGCAGCTGGCTGAGGTCCAAGGCAACACTTTCAAAACAGAGAATGATGCCTCCTCTCTCGGAACCTGTATTGCTTCTGTAGAAGGAGAGCAAGCCACACTCCCTTCTTCCTAATGCCTTTCACATGCTGACTCCAAATCCTCCTTTATTATCTACTAGAACTGCTAAGCTACTAAAGTCAGGTAAACATTCCTCATCCTTCCTAATCTGATGATTCACTCTCCCGTTTATCATCAGTCTGCCCTCCATACTCACACAGGATGCTTTTATGAGGAGAATCTGATCCCATCCCCAGCCCTCCGCTCCTCATCGTCTCCAGGCAAAGCATAGTCTCAAGTATTGAAAACAGGCAAGGGGCTGGGTGTAGGAAGACAGGCGCCGACCACAGCGGGGTGAGGATCATGATGGGGGGGTGCTTTACCTGGAGGCACCTGAGGAGGCCCCTGCTGTTACCTCCTGGGAACAAAGGTGGTGCCAAGGCATCTGATTTTCTCCTTTTTCAGTACAAGCTGAACTAGCAGATTTTTAATGTTGAAGATGTGCACACATTCTCAAAAACAAACGTGAAAATTATATCTACTGCTCAGGCTGTCAATTTTTAACCTCTCCTTTATGATAGAAGCCAAATGTTCCACGACATACCACGTCCTTCATTATCCGTCAAAGCATAAACCTCGCTTTCCCTTGCATGCAGCCTGTTTTACACCTGACAAATGCCATGCAGCCCTTCACACTTGCATCTGTCTTACTTCTGCAGCGCCCTACTGCACCCAGACACCTCTTGTTTCAGTTCCAGACTCAGCTCGGTCATCACTTTCTCTCTAAACCATCATGTTGCAGACAAATGATTGCCCACAGACAATCATTCTGTCCTTGATGTCACTGCCACAGCTAGAACACATCAAATTAATCACACCGAATCAAAATTATTTAAAATTGCCTCTCCGATCAGACAATAGAGCTTTTTTAGGACAAGGACAGTGTATTATTCAGCTCTTACAGCCATCTCACCCCGTAGTTTTGTAATGGACACATACAGGTTGATCATCATTACTCCAAAAATCTGAAGTACTTTTGAGTATGGTCATGTTACCACAAAAGGAAAATTGTATACTTGACCTTATATGACAAACTACATTTAAAGCAAGTTTAAAATACTGTATAAACCGGGTGTGGTGGCACACACCTTTAATCCTAGCACTTGGGAGGCAGAGGTAGGAGGATACCACTAGTTTGAAGCTACCCTGAGACTTCGTGTGAATTCCAGGTCAGCCTGGGTAAGAATGAGACCCTATCCCCCCAAAACCAACAACAAAAAATAATGTATACAATAACCTTCACATGTTGTGTACTAGGCATCCATGAAGTACATGTGAATTTCATGTTTAGGCTTTAGCTCCAGTCCCATAACATATCATTTTATATATACAAATTTCAGAATGGAAAACAATTCATCTTAAACATTTTGAATAAGAAACACTCAACCCATAATAGCATCTGAACTAATTAAGAAATAAGTGATATGCCTTCCTGCTTATAACCAAGTACTAACAATAGGAGAATGAATGGAATAAGAACCTTGACATCAGAACTTAACTTTGCTCTTACATGAATGTAAAAACTTTAGCTTTCATTATAAAGCCCATGTAACCTGCCTTTTCTCTCATACCGACTAGTCCTTCCCTCATAATACAGTGGCTTCAACCTTGGTTTTTCTACCTATATTTGGGCCTTTTCCAAAGTTTTATATGAAAATAAATTGCTCAACATGTATTCTTTGGGGTTTGGCTATTCACACAGCATAATGAACTTGATATCCATCTGTGTTGTGACAGGCATCAGTAGTGGTTCTTTGCAAATGTGGGGAAGTATATCATTGTGTGAATGCATCTCAGGGTCTTTATCCATTCATCAGTTTCTTCCAGTTTTCAGTGATTCCCAATTAGCTGTTATAAACATTTGTATTCAGGTTTTTGTGTCAGCGTGTTCTCATTTCTTTTGGATCCATCCTCTGTGGGAAGTGTGTGGCCGCACCTCACTGCTTTCCTCCAGCAAAGTGCAAGAGCTCCCATTGCTTCAAACTGAATCTGAACTTGTAAAACATGGAATGTGGGGATCTAGTTTTGAGGCGAGTGGGTGCTATAGTCATTCTTAGAAAGCATAGTGGTCTCTTACTGTGATTTTAATGTGCTTGGCTTCTTTTAGGTCCTTGTCTTTCACTACTCTTTTTGCCTTATGCATATGACATTTCTGTGTTCCACTCACCTGCAGGCCAATCTTTTTTTCCTAGCCGTATTAAGGTATAATTATTGAAACTATATTAACTTAAGGTACACATTGCAATTCTTTTATAACAATATATTATGTGAGATGATTACCAAGACATCTGGTTTTGGTTTTGTAATGAGAATATTTATATCAATGTCAACACACAGTTTGGTATGAGTCATTAAAATCACTGTGCTATGTATTAACCCCTCCACACATGTTTCTTTATTCCATGGCTGAAAACTAAAACATCCCCCTCTTCTACCTAATAGCCTTAATCTTAATACTAAACATATGAAATCATCATGGTGTTTGTAGTTGTCTGTCTGACTTATTGTACTAAGCATAATATCCACCAAGTTCACGTCACAAATGATAGCATTACTGTGAATAATGCTGCAGAGAATGTGGGGGTGCAGATATCTTTGTGTAGTGCTGATTTCATTTCCTTGGGATGCATATGTAGTAGAGGAATTGCTGGATCATGTCTTATTAGACTTTTAAAACATTTTTTCAAGGAACCACCATGCATGCAGTTTTCATGAGTGGCTATACCAATTTACCTTCCCAGCAGCCATATAGGGAGTTCGCTTCCTTCTGCATCCCCACCAGCACTTGCCTCAAGTCTTTTCATAATAGCCATCCTCTCAGTGCAAAGTGGTATCTTGTGGTGATTTTGATTTGCATTTCCCTAAAGACTGAGCACTTTTTCTTGCACCTTTTAGCTCTTGGCCAGTCTTCTGACTGCAGCTGTTGTTATGGCAACCAGCTGCCCGCTGGCAAGACGCAGCAGCAACTCAACCTCAGCTAACTTGCATCTTGTAGGTCTCAGAGGGTTTCCCTTCCCCTTATCCCCATGGGACATGCTTGTGAACACCTGCTCATTCTGATGAATGTATAAATCTAGAAAAGCAAGAAAGTTGGACAACTCTTGACCAATGTTGGATGGGAGCTGGTGAGTACATCCTCCTCTCTTCCATCCTTTGGGAGAATGGTTTTATAACACATTCTCTGTGGCTCCTCACAGCATACATAACAGGAATGAACACCACACCGTGCTGCTCACAGGAGCAGTCAGCAGAATAATGCATCCTGGTAATGGCTTTCTCTCCTTTTTTATTTGACTTGTTCAAAGCCCCTGCTTTTCTTCCTTAAGATCACTTTTCAAAATAAATTGCCTGCATGCATGCCCTTGTCTTGACTGTGTTTTAGAAGATACCCAGGATAAGTCACCTTCCAAAGTACTTTACTTGAAGGAGGAAGTAAATAACAGAACAAAGTAGAAATTACATTCACTCTATAAAGGACACACTACACACTTTCCTCCTCTAGTGAGTATTACTTTTAGACATGTTTTCAATCATTAGACATAAGATTGCTAAGCTGTTGGACTTTAAATACTACATTCTGTCTCTTAAATTAGAATCCTAAGAAGATAAGTGACTATATGGGCCGGAGAGATTGCTTTAGCAGTTAAGACACTTGCCTGCAAAGCCTAATGACATGGGCTTTATTCCCCAGCACCCACATAAAGCCAGGTGCACAAAGTGGTGCATGCATCTGGAGTTCACTTATAGCAGCAAAAGGCCCTGGTAAGCCCATTCTCTCTCTATGTCTCTCTCCATCTTTCTCTGTGTTTGCAAAGAAATAAAAAAGTATTTTTAAAGTAACCTATGCATCTTCATCATTTTATTTTTCTTGTACATTTTGTGACAAAGCCTCATGGAATTAATATTAAACTGAAGTGGATTCGAGTGTGAGAGAGGGTTGACCTATAAGGAGAAGAATGGACCTGATTGACAGTGATGTCTTGCCACATAGAGCAAAAGCAAATGGCATGTTTGCTTTGCATCACAATTCTGATTACTGGAGACACTAACGCTATGGCCAGTTGGTTCAGATGAACTATCCCTCAGAAATGAGCAGATAGAGAGAAACCCATAGGAGAGCAGAGATAGGGGAATTGCTGGGGCTTGCTGCTCAGCCACTCTGACTGAAGAACAGCTGCTCCTGTCTCAGTGAGACTCAGTCTCAAAAAAATGCAGAGGAGAGATAGACAAGGGCACCCAATGTTCTCCTCTGGCCTCCACATGTGTGTGCACAACTACACATACATGTCCATATATTATACACATGCCATACACACACACACACACAGACACACACACACACACACAATTAAAAAGTGTGGAAGGTAATCACTTTTACAACAGATTGCATTTCTGGTTGTCCACAAAAATGTAGCCTTGTGTTAATAAGCACAATAAAGTCTATTCAAAAGGATATGTTACTCATTTCTTTATAAATATAAATCAACTCTTCAACATAGATGACTTGCACATACATATTACATATATATTGGCTATATGTACAGGCGCCTTGGGTGGAGCTAAAAGTACTACTTTTCCCATTATAGTTCCCTTGGGTTTGTTTTTTTTTTTTTTTGGTCTTTTTGTGATTTTATATTTATTTATTCATTTATTTATTTATTTATTTATTTATTTATTTATTTATTTATTTATTTATTTATTTTTGCAGTGCTAAGGACTGAACCCAGGGCCTTGCGCTTGCTAGGCAAGCGCTCATCCACTGAGCTAAATCCCCATCCCCAACTTTTCCCATTATAAAAACAATCTTTGTGTTTTCAGAAGAGTGAAACCTGATGCACTGGTAGTCAGAAGCTGCATCTATAGGAGGACAGCTGGAAGGCTTGTGAATGAATGCAGGAAATCCCTCCTGAGAAAAATGAGCAATTTATGTTAGATATGACTTCAGAAAAAAATTCATGAGAAAATTATGCAAACAATTGCCCAATATTTATAACAATCAAACCCTGGTGCCTCCGTGAAATTGACCCATTCATTGTTTCAACCTAATCATTATCACCTTCCTTTCACCACCTAGTGGGATTAGTTCAGCAGATGCTCAACTACTTTGAGAGTTTTATTTGTACTCTCTAACCTCTCAGATAATAATCCCCCACTATCTGAATAGCTTGTAGTATATCCATTCTATTATAATGACATCAAGGGAAATGTGGCTTTAACATTTTTATTTAGGAATATAGTCATTTAAACAACAGCTCTTACAGCCAAAAGTAATTCTTCTAATTTCTCTTTTTTCCTAGCCACTTCAGTTTGGGAATCTCAGTCATCTTGCATCCTATTTCCTCCCTAGAATTAAGTCAAACTATTGACTGCTCCTTTTACCCCAATGCAAGTCCAAAAGGTAGAGCTGAAGCTCAGCAAGTTAAGATCAGGATCTGTGCCACTTTGTGCATCTGTCTTAACATGGGTACTGTGGAACTGAACCTAGACTATCAGGCTTTGTAAGCAAGTGCCTTTAACTGCTGAGCAATCTCTCTAGCCCTGAACAAGTTTAAAGATAACATTCAAAGTTTTCTTAAGACAGAGTAAGCATTTCTGGGGAAAGGTCAAAGAACTATAGATCAATTTCAGACATAAGAATAATCTTGGGGGCTAGAGAGGAGTTTGTTTACAGTGGTAGAAAGCCCCAGCATCATGCCCATTCCCCCCTCTCTTTCCTTATAAATAAATAATAAAATATTTTTAAAAGAAAAACCTTGGAAAAATCTCAGCGACAAACAGAGCAAATGCTAGAGACACAGACCAATATCTGACCTATGGTCATGCGGGTCCCCTTGATTGAGGAGCAGACTTCAGCAATCCCTCCCTACAGTGTGGGCGCATGGAAGGTGAAGTATATAAGACTCTTGGAGAAACAGAATAAAGTGCCACTGAAAGAAAATCAATAAGAAAAAGTACACAACTACTACCAATACTTTGGTAATTCTTATCTTTGACATAGATAGCGGGGAAAAGGAAGCTCTATAATGCCTTAACTATATATCAGATGTGAAACTCTCTAGGCAGAGTAGACTCAGACCTCCTGACAAAGTGACAGGGCCTTTACCCAGACAGAAAGCCACCCCATGCTGTGCAGACTGGATATACAGTGGCCTATTGCTGAGGCCAGGCAGCTGGAGGCAAGCCTGGCATAGGACTTCATGGAGACACCAGGCAAGCTTCAGGAGGGCCTGGCCTAGAATCAGGTGTGCTAGGACACACTTCTCACTCACTGGGGAGATGTGAATAAATGAACCCAAACTGAATCTCTTTAAAAGAAATACTTTGTTATGGTTTGATCCAGGTATCCCCCACAAACAAATGAATATGTTCTGATTGATTGATCCTCAGATGATAACAATTTGGGTTTTACAACCTCACTGGAGCTGAGTTGTTGGGAGCAGGCTTTTGGGGTTATAAGCCAGCTTCCCCTTGCCAGTGTTTGGCACACCTTCCTGCCGCTGTTTGCAGTGCTGCAGTGGAGGTGATGTCCACCCTCTGCTCATGCCATCGTTTTCCCTTCCAGGATGGAGTCTCCCCTCGAGTCCGTAAACCAAATAAACCCATTCCTCCACAAGCTGCTTTTGCTTGGGTTCTCTCTGAGCAGCAACAGAGTAAGTTGACTACAACAGTTTTGGTACCAGGATGTGGGGTCTGTTGCTGCTAGAACCCTGATCTTGTGGCTTTGGGCTTTTGGAAGTGATCTGCAGGAGGAATGTGGAAGGACTTGAAACCTCGTCCTGAGAGATGCCTTGCAGTGCTATGAGTACAGCTTGAAGGACCATTCTGGTCAGAGTTAAAAGACCTGAATACAGTAAGAACTATTGACTGTGAGGTTTGGCTTGAGCAAATCTCCAGTAGCCCAGAAAGTGTAACAATCACTTAACCAATGGGACCTCATCAAGCTCAAAAGCTTCTGTAGAGACAAACATACCATACTCAAAGCCAACAGACCACCATCAAATTGGAAGATGATTTTTGCCAGCTATAACTCAAACAGTGGCCTAATTTCCAGAACTTACAGAGAACTCGTAAATAAATAAATAAATAAATAAATAAATAAATAATAAAAATCAAACAGCCCCATCACAAAATGGGGCATTGATCTCAACAGATAATTCACAGAGGAGGAAACACAAATGGACATTTCTCACTTAAGAAAGTGCTCAGCATCTTTAAACATCAGGAAAATGCACATCAAAACTATAATGAGATTCTACCTTCCTCCAGTCAGAATGGCAATCATAAAGAAATCTAACAATAATTTGCTGGCGAGGATGTGGGGGGGGGGAAGGAACTCTCATTCACTGCTGGTGGGATTGCAAACTTGTTCAACCACTATGGAAAGCAGTGTAGAGACTCCTGAACAGAATGGACAATGGGCCCAGCTGTCCCTCTACTAGGCATCTCCCCACAAGATGTCACATCTCAGGATAGAGACATTTGTTCAACCATGATTATAGCAGCTCAAGCCATAATAGCCAAGAATTGGAAACAAGGATAAGAAAGAACTTTGTTGGGACTGTGTCAGAAGCAGTTTGCATGACAGGCTTACTGTGTTCTGCCTGTCTGTGTCCTGAGAACTGGTGCAGGGTTGCTTTGCGTGGAAATGGACTGGTGTGAGCAGATGGAGATGGCACAGAAAGAAAAGATATCTTTGGGCTTAAACTGCTGCATGTTTACCTGCAATTGTTTGAGAGATTACAACCATTGAGATTGGGCTAGATGATCTGCATTGGAACAACAGGAAGAATGCAGACTCTTTGAAGTAAGGGGCCTGAATGCTTTGTTCCCCCCTGGATTAACAAGTTGGTAGCCCACCTGGTTCTGTGGAGTGAAGCAAATGCAAGAAGAGAGGGTCCTTGGATTTGCAACACAGTTTTGTTTTTGAAAAATGGCCATCAGCAATATGAAGCAGGTGTGCTTGGTTACCTGCATGGAGGCCTGAAGGAGCCATGAGGATGAACTGTGGGTTGCAATGGAGACCCAAAGAATTCCAGGACTATGATGGGTGCCAAGGTGAGATGCCAGCACTGGATGAAGTTTTTCTGGACTGTGAGTAGCCCAGCTGGAGGGGTGGAATCAAATCTCCAAGAGACTTGTTATCAGTTAGAATCATTGAACTTGGAGTTAGAGATTGCTGTTGCCCTGCTTGTTTTAAATCTTATATTGGTTCAATCTGTTTTTTGCTGTGCTTCATGTTTTGCAGTGTGAATGTTCTGTGTCATTACAGGTTTATTTTTTTGTTATCATGGCTCAGTTGAAAGCTGTGAGGACTTAGGAGTTGAGCTGAACACATTGTATTTATATCATGTATGATTATTAGTTTGTGGGGCCAGGGGCAAACTGTCATGGTTTGATCCAGGTGTCCCACACAAACAAATGAATGTGTTCTGAATGATCAATCCTCAGATGATGGCAGTTTGGGTTTTACAGCCTCGCTGGAGCTGTATTGTTGGCGGTAGGCTTATGGGGGTTGTAAGCCAGTTTCCCCTTGCCAGTGTTTGACACACCTTCTTGCTGCTGTTTGCAGTGCTGTGGCAGAGGTGATGTCCACCCCTCTGCTCATGCCATCGTTTTCCCTGCCATAATGGAGGCTCCCCTCAAGTCCTTAAGCCTAATAAACCCATTCCTCCACACAAGCCAATTTTTTTGGGGGGGTTCTTTCTGCGCAGCAACTAGAAAGCTGACTACAACGAACTTTCCTCAGAAACTGAAGTTTTGTGGGTAAGTAGGTGAGATAATGGATATGTTCATTAGCTTAATTTTATCATTCCAAAGTGTATATATACATTAATATACCATGCACCCCATGAGTATATACAGCAATTATTTGTCAATTAAAATTTTTAAAATTGAAGCCTTGGAGACACGGAAGAATCGGTTCAAGTTTTTTCTTGCAGTGTGAAATCAAGACTTTAAAAAAGTCAGGAAATGTTGAGAAGCCAAACACTGACTTGGAAAAAAAGGCCAGGGAAAGATTGGGCTTTGGTCTCACAAATTATGAATGTGGGTGAAGATGCGGCAACAATCAGGAAGACTTCTTCATGAACGGAGCTGTGGAACGGAAGGTGAAGATGAGTTCAAGGGCTCCACAGATAAGGAACCCCGTGGAGGAGACATTTATAATGATCAGGAGGAAATAATAATGCATTCCTGACTGCCCCAGGCTTGGCATTTATGTGCCAATGTGATGTCACCATAAAGCATCCCCAAAGTATTTCTGGAGCTTCATAGATGATACAGTAACAAGTAAGTGTGTGAGGGGCATTTGTCCTTTCTCAGCCAACTGAGAGGAGACACTGTCATCTCTACTTGGTGATGATTGTCACTGGAGCTCTGTCAATGCCATTGGTAAATGCTCATGAAGCCATCACATGGAGAGGTGCCAGCCAGCCCTGCATTTCCCCTAGGCTTCCTGTGTCCCCGGGGGTTCTGGGTACCTTACAAACCTGAGTCGGGCTACACATTTCTTGATTGGAGGACTGAGACACTGTCCTCCCTCAGCACCCCTCCATCTGCCTGAGGCAGCTGAGTGCTCCAGAGATAAGTTGACATGAGTTGCAGGCTTAGTTAGTGTAGGTTTGGAAGTTCTCTCCTGCTGGACTGTGTCCTGGGAATCCTAGTGTTCTCCCAAAACACTATAACCTTTGAGGAGGATTCCAGTCTTAGCCACTGCCTCCTCAAGAGAAGGGGTTGGGTTTTCTCTCAGCTTCCTGGCTCTTCCTCTGGGCTCCCAGTCTGACTGCTGTCTGCCTACCTATGTGCCCAGACAGCAGTGACCCCAACTCGCAGATAATACCAGTCTAGAGGCTGGGATTCATCAAGTCTTACATGCACTTCAAGACTTGACTGACATTTTTACTAGAAGTCGTTAGTCTGCATACAAATAAAGTCACTCTAGTTTAGGCTCTGATGTAGGGTGTAGGCCAGCCTATGCTTTTCCTGAGTGCTTGTTAGAGCTGTTTAACCTCAGGCTCTATACTTCAGAGTCTGCAGTGTAGGAAGACTTCTAAGTGATTCGTGTTTAAGTTTGGAAAGAGTGTCACAGACCACGACCCTGATAGTTTCCGTTTTACAGAATGATGTCACTAAAGCAATACCGTTCATGGTTTTGAATTGTGAATATAAACTCCTAGGTCAATCTATACCCATGGCTGTCACAGGGACTGCCATTCCACACATAGGTGCAACCATCTGACCACTGTCTTCTGGTGGTGCCACAGGCAAAACAATTACACATTCAAATACACATTTTATACTTGGTTGTTTTTGTTTCTTTCCAAAAAAAAATTGTTGTATTGATTTTACTTTTAGGAGGATCCTAAGAAGCAGGGAAAAGAGATTTCAAGAAAAGAATCAAATGGATTTCTATAAAACACATCTATTAGCGAGTAGATTTGCCACAAATGTACGTGCTGCTGAACCAAACACGGCCAACAGCTTGTACCTTGTCAAGAATACTAGAGGGAAGGACATGGGGAAAGAGAAGGAGGTGGAAGAGCATTCATTCACTTTTCCATGAGCAGCATTTCCTCTTTCATCCCTACTTCCCCACAAGCAATCCTATAGACCATGGGAAACGTCACTGCCAAGAATCTGAGAATGAATTCTGGTCCTAAATAAAATGCCAAGGAGCTACAGCATTTGGGACAGGTCATTATTCTGTAACTTGACGACCTTATCTGTAGCATACAAATAATAATTTGTCCTCTCATAAGATATCTTTTAAAAACTTTTATTTATTTATTTATTTATTTATTTGCAAGCAGAGAGAGATAGAAGAAAACAGAGAGAACGGGTGTGTCAGGCTTCCTGCCACATCAAATGAACTCCAGATGCATGCGCCACTTTGTGCATCTGGCTTTACATGGGTCCTGGGGAATTGAAAGTAGATCATTAGGTTTTGCAGGCAAGCACCTTAACTACTGAGCCATCTCTCTGGCCCCTCTCATAATATGACGGTTTCAGGCAGGTTCATGGAGTCCAGGCTTCATCCCCTCCCCAGAGTCAGAGGTGTGTCTAGTTAGAGCTCAAACCTAGATGCTAAAACTGATTGGTAAGGTAGGAACCAACCAGCTGTCTCTCTGACTTACCTGACAGAGGTCTTAAAAGTCACTGAAACAAAGTCCAGTCCTCTCTTTCCTCCATATGACTCCTCCATATGACATCCTAGGATGAAGACTTTTAAATCTTCAGGCCTTAGAAAGGTAAGGCTTTCCCTCACCCCGGCCTAATGGCTGGGGTGAGGGAAGGCTCAAGATTTTTCCCACATGAACCTTTTTCCTCATGATGGGAGCCCTCTGTTATCTTTCCTTCTTCTTGTTGTTTAGCTAAACAACATAGAATTTTGGCTAAAACCTCTCCACGTGTTCTCTCCACACTGGTGGCTGGAGAACTCTGTAACTTCATTTTCTTTTAAATAAAGTCTCCCACTATACCTTATCCTCTGGTGGTCTATAATTTTAATTCTTTAGCTTTACAGACAAGAATTTTGGTACTCCTTAAGTTCTGAGGTGCATTGGAATTTGCTGAGTATTATCTAAGTTCTAATCCCCAGCTCTGCTGTTATGATATCTTTAATGATAGAAAAATATAGGACTGGAGAGATGGCTCAGCAGTTAATGCACTTGCCTACAATGCCTAAGGACCAGAGTTCAATTCTTCAGTATCCTCATAAAGCCAGATGCACAGAGTGGCTCGTGCACTTGGAGTTCCATTTACAGTGGCTGGAGGCCCTGGTGTACCCATTCTCTCTGTCTGTCTCTGTACTCTCTATCTCTCTGCTTGCAAATAAATTATATATATATATATATATATATATATATATATATATATATATATGCTGAGATTAAGGAAGATAACTAAATAATGACTGTTATACTTTAGGATTTAGATGATAGAAAATCTTTCCACCCCGAGAATATGTGTGCACAAGTAGGAGCCATGCCATTTGCTTCTAGGTAGAAATGAAGTTTTTTCTTTCTTCACCAAAATAACAAAGAACCCTGTGGTATTCACATTTCCCTGCGGTTTTATACCAGGGAATTTGTGTGAACAAGGGGGCCTCTTGGAATTCTCTATTCTCAAATCCCTGTCAGTCTTATTTTATAATCAAAGTATATTCTTTGGAGATCTTTGGTAACAGCTGGAAGTCAGAACGGTACTTGGTGATATTTATTCAATTTATTTTATTAAAAAATCTTGATAGGGAAAGTTTTTAATTAAACAAGTCACTAAAGATACTACTATTGCTTTAGAAAAGTATAAGTTGTCATGATTATTTTGCAAAATTTTACATTGTTATCAGTGCTTCTTATACAATGAAAGTTTTAGACAGGGTCACCTGTGTACATCATCAACAATGCTTATTAGTACCTAAGGGAGCTTATGGTCTAAGTATCAATTCACTTTAAATATCAAAGAGTTGGGCTGGAGAGATGGCTCAGTGGTTAAGGCACTTGCCTCCAGTGCCTAAGGCCCTGGGTTCAATTCCCCAGTATCTTTATAATCCAGACCCACAGGATGGTGGCCCTGGTGAGCTCTCTCTCTCTGTCTCTCTCCCTCTTTCTTTACTTAAAAATGAAAAAATAAATAAATAAGCAAGTGTGATTTTTTTAAAAAAAATATCAGAGTTACCACTGAAGATTGCTTTCTTTCTCCCACTTTTTCGTTTCTCTTTCCTTTCCTCTCTTCTTATATCCCTTCCTTCCATCCTTCTGTCTTTCTTAGGATGCCCAATTTCTCCTTCCAAAAAGTAAGGCTGACCTAAACAAAAGTCTTTAAGTAGTGATATTTATTTATTAAGTAGTGACTTGAACTTCTTAAAAATCTTCTCAGGGGTTCTGGAGAGATGGCTTGGTTGTAAAGGTGCTTCCTTGCAAGACTTCCAACCTGAGCTCAGCTCCCCAGCACCCAGTCAGACACAAAGTGGTCCAGACATCTGTGATTGCAAAGGGTCTGTGGAAAAGCTAGGAGAATGTGGAAGCTCATGAGCCAGGTAGACTGGTGCATCCAGAGGCAAAGCAATGAGATATCCTATCTCACAGAAGGAGGAAGGAGAGGAAAAATACCCAGAGATTGTCTTCAGGCCACCATACAAATGCCATGGCATGTGTGAGACCATTCTCACACCAGCACATACACCCACACTCATTTAAAAAAAAATAAGACATCAGATGGGCAGGAAACATTAGCAGTTCACTAGGCTTACATTCAAAACTGCCTCATTACTCTGTTGGGCCAACAAACTTCAGACATCCATGATGGTGTTTCCATGATCACTGATGAAGACTTTTATTTCAGCCACCTGAAGTTTTGTGAAGAGAACATCAATGTAGGCATTTATATAGAGAGGTACATGGTGCTAGAATAGGCTTTGTAAAGGCCTAAGTCACACTAAGCACCATTATTGAAACGACATATGTGTTATAGAATATGTATTCTTGACTATGACAAATGGAAAAACACAATGCTTCATGCGAATTACCAGCTTCTAAATACAAATTCCAAACTGCTCAGATAACACTAGCAGGTCATTCACAGAGGCAAATCTCAAAGGAGATACTAAAATTGCATTTTACATGCAAGCCATAGAATTTTAGAGTTGGAGATAATTTAGTCCAACTTTATTCTTTGACAAGTAAATAGAGACCTTGGGATATTAGGTGGTCTGTCCATGCCAGCACAGATAGTTAATGCTAAGGCATAAATTAAAATAGAGGACACTCTAAAGAAGCAAAAATTATTAGGACTAATTCCAACCTTAAGTCAATTATCACTTGCAAATTAATATTGAAATGCAATGTGTTAAAACATAGCATTATGGAAGACCATAATGGGTCTTCTAGGGTGTCTGTATATGGTTTTGTAGGTGAATGAGGACACAGCACAATGCAAGGGGCTGATCCCATCTGCAGATTAAAGATGGGCACATCAGGCTTCATTATTTCATGAAGTGTTTTGGAGGATTTGGGGCATAACTAAAGAACTCTATATTTCTCTGAGGCCATTGCTGATACTTACACTTCACACCTATCAAGAATGTACCACTTTAGGCTGATGTTTTTTTCATAATCAAGGAGAATAACAATTGAGCTAAATATACCATTGCCATTTTTCCCTGTGACTTTCAAACAGAAATTATGACTAAGTGCTATGACATACTTGCTAAATGTCAGAGATTACACCACGTGAGTTACACATGGGGTATATTTTAATACTCACAGCATTGTTGTGATATGGGAGTTTTATGTTCTCTATTTTTTTACAGAAAACAATAATCAGAGGCTTCTAGGAGTTGAGTAACCTGTCCAACGTTAACAAGCTTCTGAGTGATCTGAAGCACATCAGCCCAGAACCTCTGGCCTATCTGTTACATAAGTACTGGACAAACTCCAGTCATGAAAATGTCCTCTTATGAACGATCCACAAACAATCTATGGATATTCATAGTTTACTTTTTAAAACATAATTAAACTTATTTGAAAATAAAATCACTAGCGATAGATGTGGCATTCCAGATCAAACTATCTGAATGACTACACAGCAAACTAACAACAGTACTAACCACTGAGAGCACTAATGAGACACTGAGAAGTTCATGGGACAGGGGAACGTGGAGGATGTGACCCTTGAAACACCAAGCAGTGAGAACTGGGACACCCACTCATTCAAGAGTCAGGAGTGTCTTTCAGAAAGAAGGCAGAAAAACAAGTTTTGAAGGACTGTTCCAGGGGGACCTGATTTTGCCCTGGAAGATTTTGAAGTAGAAGCATCCATAGATGCTTAAGAGTAAAGGAGTAAGGCATAAAATCTACATCCACCAAAGGTAGAAATCTGAGGAACATGCCTTCTGAGCCAAGAGCTTGGATAATCTGAAGGAGTCACACATCTTGATCTGGGAGTGGTGATACACATCCATAATTCCAGCACTCCAAAGGCTGAGACAGTAAGATCAAGAGTTAAAGTCCAGTTTGGGCTACACAATGAGACCCTAACTCACAAAAATTATTTTTAAGTCCTGGTCCTATATTTTTAATGTTTCCATGAATATGGTAGAAGGAAAAAGCATGTTGTCTATAGGAGGACAATATCACCTTGGCATGAAATTGTCTCTTTGAGCATTTCAAGTCAGTAACTAGTAAATAACTAAAGCACAAGATACATGAAGAGGAACACCATGATCCAGAATCTTAGTAAAGACAGATGACATCTGTTAAAATTATCAGAAGCAGATTAAACTAAAAATACTATGTTCATGGAGACAAAAGCTCAACTTGAAATTTTAAGCAAGGAATTAGAAACTGTGCATTAACATTTAACATTGTGACAGAAGCAAATAGAAATTCTAGAACTTAGAACTACAAGTTGTAATTAGTGGGCAATAAATATTAAAGTACACAATATTTTTCAATAAAAATGCTATTATGAAACACATTACTTTGTACAATATACAGTAATAAAAAATTAAAGAATTCAGTGCCAGATAAAAAACACCTGAATGAAGAATTGATAGCCTGTGAGCTGGAAGAACAGTAAGTAAACTGTTTGCCTTGTAAGCATGAAGACCTGAGTTTGATCGATGAAAAATCAGGGTACAGTGGCACTCACTGATAATCTCAGTAGAGGCAGAGACAGAAGGATCACTGGGGCTCATTAGCCAGCTAGTCTAGCTTAATGGGTGAATAAGAGACCCTGTTTCAAAGAAAGCTGGATGGCATACTAGAGAAATGACACTGTACATACAAACATGTACACACACACACACACACACACACACACACACACACACACACACACACACACAACTGACATCCTGTAAGGCAAAGGCTTGAAAATTAGTAAGACACTTGTTAAGAAGAAGAAGACAAGAAGACTTACACTATGATAAATCAACACTCTATAAAGCTATCGTAACTAAGGCAAGATAGTATGGGCCCATGATTACATATAGACAAATGAAACAGAATGGAGGGTCTGTAAATAGGTCCACACATTTATAGACACTTCACATATGGTGCAGATGGAACTGCAGGGTAGTGGGAAAGGACAGAGTAAGACAAGTAGGTAGAATTACAATAAAAGAGAGACTTGGACTTTTACCTCACAACCATTAAGAAAAATTTCCAAGTAGTTCATAGGTCTGAGTATCAAAGGAAAATGTGAAAAGCTTTTAGAATATTAGAAGGAACATAGTCACAGCTTTAAGGATAAGAAAAGATTTCTTACACAAAAGATAAAAAGATTGATAAATTTATTATATAAAATTAAAACCTTTATGCCATGCATGGTGGCTCACACCTTCAATCTCAACACTCAGGAGGATCACCATGAGTTCCAGGCAAGTCAGAGATACAAAGTGAGTTCCAGGTCAGCATAGGCTAGAGTGAGACCCTACCTCGAAAACAATCCCAACGGAAGTAGAGGCAGGAGAATTATGGATTAGAGGTAAGCATTGGCAAGGCCATTCCTCAAAAATGTTACTTTTGGAGGTAGGACCCTATTGCTGAAGACACCCCATGCTGTTGCTAATACAGAACATGAAGAGATCCAGCTGGAATCTGGAAGGAAGCCAGTTCCCAGAAGGTTTGCCTGTACAGTGCTGGAAAGCTCTACATGAGCTGCTGCAGGGAAATGGCCAACAAAGTAGTGAGCAAGCAGGGGACATTGCTATATGAAAGAAACCAGCCTGACAAGAAGTACACACCTGTGCAATAGTGGCACCCAGCCTAGGTGGGTAACCAATGGCTCTCTGATTGGCTAAGAGATCTACTCAGTGGAAAGGAACCCATAGCTGGAACTAGGAACTGAGTCAGTATCCTATAAAGACCAAGATTATGGACTCCAGTGAGAAGCCCCCATCAGTCTTTGGCCAAAAGAAAGTCTACACCCATCAAAATCTCTCTATATTAACAATTCCTTTAATCTATGCTGATCTCACTTTCCATTGAAGAATCTGTTTTTCTTTTTCAGAAGGTAGCAAGAACTGAGGACATCCAAAATCTACCACCAAGACAAGAATAGATACCTGACTTCCTGGCAGGAGATGAACCACCCCTAGCATATCAGCTAGGGCCCAGGTGAACCACACAGGAAGTAAAGAGATGAGCAAGAGTGCTGCTTCCATGGTGAGCCTGACAATCTGCTCCAGGGTGATGGAGACAGATGCTGAGGATACTCAAAACATTCCAAAGCAGAAATCCAGAAGCTGCTGAGAGGTCATTGCTAAAGTAGACTTAAAACACACCCAGCATGGCTCAGAAAATTTTGCAGAAGAGGGGACAGAAAGAATGTAAGAGCCATGGTGGAGGGCGATATCCAGAGGCATTGTCCCCTTCCACAATGATTCACTACTGCTCTCACAACTCATAGCCCACAACCCCATGGTGAATACCAGCAATCCCACTGAGGAAGGCCCTCAGTGGAATGGGAGCAGGGAGGAGGAAATGATGGTACCAACACATGATGTGTCCATACAAAGTTTCTACTTAATAAAAATAAATAAGTAAAAATTAAAAAAAATTGTTGGGAAAATGGCTCAAGGATTAAAGGCACTTGGTTGCAAAGCCTGCCTGCTTGGGTTCAGTTCCAAAACCACCCACATAAACTATGCAAAAAGTGGTGAAAACTTCTGGTGCTCGGGCTGGAGAGATGGCTCAGCGGTTAAGGCACTTGCCTCCAGTGCCTAAGACCCCGGGTTCAATTCCCCAGGACCCACATAGGCCAGACCTACAAGATGGTGGCCCTGGTGTGTTCTCTCTCTCTCTCTCTCTCTCTCTCTCTCTCTCTCTCTCTCTCTCTCTCTGCTTGAAAATGAATAAATAAAATATTTAAAAAAAAAAACTTCTGGTGCTCATTTGTAGCTGAAAGAGGCCCTACCTTCCCACCTCACTACACCCATGCAATTAAATAAATCTTTCTTAATTTAAAAGGTATTGAAATTTTATTTTTTTAAATTCTTAATGGAAAGATTCTACCAAAAGAAAATAAGACATATGAATTTATCTGAAACACATATAACCCACAGAGTTAATATCTAAATTATTTAATGAAAAGTAAAAATTGTTAGTTAAAAGATGGACAATCTGACAGGAAAAACTGGGTAAAAGACTTGAAACAATAATTTTATAAGGAAAATATTTATATTGCTATTAAGCAAGCTAAAATGCTCTCAATTAGAAATCAAAGAACCGTAAATTAAAATTATGGTAAAATACAACACATCCAAAAGATGGGTTTAAAAATAAAGCTTAAGAATACAGACCTGAGGCTGGAGACTTAGCTTCATGGGTAAGGTGTTAGCCTGCAAATCCCAGTGACCTGGATTTTATTCCCTAGGACCTACATAAAGCCAGATGCACAAGGTTTGCAGTGGCTAGAGGCCCTGGTGGGCCCATCTTCATTCTCTCTCTCTCTCTCTCTCTCTCTCTCTCTCTCTCTCTCTCTCTCTCTCTCTCTCTCTCTCTCTCTCTCTCTCCTGTCTCTCTGCTTGCAAAAAAGAATACAGGAAGAATACATAAGTGAGGCTATGGAACAAAAGGAATGTTTATATACGGGTTGTGTAACAGGGACAACACCTTGGGGGAAGTGTGGTAATACCTCTGCAAGTTATAGGCACACATCATCTATGAACCAGAAGTTTCATTCATGATACAGGCATTATAGGAAAGTGTACCAGGGAACATGTCTAAGAACCTGAAGCAGGTTCCTTCAGTACACATAGCCCAGCGTCCATTATCAATGAAGGATTCCTGCCCTGTCTCAAAAACAACAAAAATCCCTGGAAAATGGACCATCAAATTGTGATATATCACAGCCACACAAAATTAAATATTGAAGGAAAAGATGTCAGGCACAATACAAAAATATACTATGTGACCGCATTCACCGAAGTTTTAGCACAGGTAAAATGAAATCATGCTGTTCAGTGATGCTCGCACAATGGTAAAACCAAGGAAATGGCTGCCACAAAAGTTTGGTTAGAGTGTCCTGATGTGAGGGATTGTGGCAGGGTGTGGCTGTGCCAAGTGACTAAGGAAAAGAGCACGATGGGATGGGTTGGGGAGGGATGTGCAAGGGGCAAACGTGCAGCCTGAGGGGAAGCACAGAGGTGAGTGAGCAGGGGGTGGCAGCCCAAGGGGGGTGGCAGGCTGAGAAGGAGAGAAGTCAGGGAAGACGGAGGCTGGCAGATGGGACACCCCGTCACGCAGTGCACACATAGGCAGATGCACACGTGTACTTCACGCACCAGTCTCTGATTCTACCAGCTTCTGTGCTCACCCCCAGGAGTCTACTCAGAACCAACAGCCAGAGGGCTTTGTTCCTTGAAGTCGGGTCACTCCATCCACACTGTTCTGTGCTGCTTTTTGATTTTTATCAACTATCTCCAATATGTATTTATCTATTAACTTTTCTTTTATTGACAATTTTATACATGTATTATGCATATAACATATATAGTGTATTTTGATGATTATCTCTTCCATTATTTCTCTCTTCCCCTCCCTCTTCTCAGGGAGTCCTTGCATGCACCAGGCAGGGCCTTGTTGTCTGGAGTATATTTCTCCCAGATGTTTCCTTTCCTGCCTCCTTCAGGATTTCAGTCAGATGCCACCTTCTCCTAATGGTTTACTAAGACTTTTCTCTCTGGCACTTGTCACTTACCCCCTAACATACAGCTTCTACTTCTTTATCTCAAAAGTAGGGTGGGGGTTTTGGAGACTTTTCTGTTTGGCTCCTTAGTACTCAGAAGGAGGTTAACATATACACAGCACAAAGTGATCTATCTATCTAGCAACGATGGCAGAGCCATGGACCCCTTTGGCTGTATCTTCTAAATATCCCTCTGGCCCTTCTCTGACATCTTTCACTCAGGCTGTTGTGATGGATGCCTGACTACCCATACCCTTCTCTTCATAAAGTCCATCCATCTTTGTTCTCCCAACCCCCAACTATGACACACCTCCCAACATGTCACCCCTCTACTAAAGCCTTGGAATGGGTCCCCTCTTTCACACACCCTGACCTTGCTCACAAGGTCTTGTAACATCTAGCACCCGTCTAGCCTGGCTCTTGTTACTCTCTGGGTGAAGACACCACATGTAAAAAGCACCAAATTGTTTTTGTACCTTGACATGTTGTTTTCTGATGCATGAAGGATGGGCTAGAGGTCTCCAATGTTGGGAATGTCCTTCCATCCTCACTTTCCCAATACTCTGTTCACGTGCTTGCTGGCCTCTTGCTTTGTTTACTGATGCAGCCCACCCACTCCTCTCTCGGCTTTCATACATGTCTCGGTGACAATATTCACCACACGTCCTACTGCCCATGTCTGTGTCTCTTCCTTCTTTTGCAGAACCTGAGATCCCGAAGATGTCATTCATTGCTGAAGGCCTTGTGCCTGACACATGGTGGGGGTGCAAAACCCAAATGCTGAATGAGTCAACAAATAAATTACATTATTTGAGAGAAAAATGATTTTGTAATGGTTAGCAAGTAATTAAGAATAAGCAACTTAGGTCACTTTCAAATATGCAGGTATTCAGCATATGCCTTTTACAAATCCCATTCTTTTAAATTTTATTTATTTATTTGCATGCAGAGAGGGACAGAGAAAGACAGGCAGAGAGAGAGAGAGAGAAAATAGGCATGCCAGGTACCCTAGCCACTGCAAACAAACTACAGACGAATGCACAACTTTGGGCATCTGGCTTTACGTGGATACTGGGGAATCGAACCTGGGTCAGCAGGCTTTGCAGGCAAGCACCTTAACCAGTAAGCCATCTCTCCAGCCTCATGAATTACATTCTTGTCAAAGTAAAGACACAGGCGCAGAACCCAGAATTACTTTCACATGTCTTCTGTAGCTCCTTCATGCCCTCCAACTTGCTTCTCTTTATTACAAATGCCTCAGGCACTGACATCATTCTCCTCAGTTTCTCATTTTCTGTTCAACATTATTCCTTCACTACTCTGCCTTTCTCACTCACACGAAAAGAACTTTTATCAAGTCACTATAACAAAATGAAGCATTTGTTACAATGAGATAATACAGTGAAAACTCAACAAGCATTGTTTAGGATGTTTTAAAAATGGGAATTTTTTTTTCAAGTAGTCAGCACTGAAAATACTCTAATGGGACTTCATTTTGGCTTGAACCAGCCTGATGACAAACGCCAAAGGGACATTATTCAGAGTACTGAACACTCCACTAGGTATACCGTACTTGAATATCATCGATGTCAAAATACATTTCCTTTAATAAATGGCATATTTAATTGCTGTTATTGTTTGTAGAGTTCTGTGAAAATAAATGATACATTAAAAAGATATTCTTGTCTGCACATTTTCAAACTGTCAATACTGAACTTGAAATGCTTTTGATGAAAGATTTCTGTGCCCTCTAGACTAAGAGCAAGGAATCAGTACTTGAATCTTTCTACCCAATTATTTCCTCACTCAGTGCCTAATAATTGTCCAATCTTGCAGTGTCAGGGTATAGGGGCAAATTACAAAAATAGACCAGCCCTTGGAGAAATATATGTGCATATAGAAAACACAGTGAGCTCTGGTGTTATGAACACCATGAGGGCTGTTTTGTGTAAATGTCATCAACATTTTTTATATCCTAGAACTTTATATATGTATGTCTAATGTGGTGTGTGTGTGTGTGTGTGTGTGTGTGTGTGTGTGTGTGTGGTGTACACATGTGTGAGACTATGCAGTGCCCCGAGCTTTCAAGGCTGGGTGCACTCACCCGTGGTGCTGGCTGTCCTGTGCATGGCTCTTCTGTGCGTTCTTACTTGAACCACAGTCTCTTGTTAATCCTGCAGTTTGCCATTTTTTTCTCATAAGTTCTATAGGTCTGTGGGTCTCTGTTCCTTATAGAACTGGAGTTCTTGCATGTGTGCCCATGTGAAGTTATTTATATGGATCCTAGGGATGGAAATGGAGAGGTCTCTCAGGCACAGGAAGTGCTTTTAACTGCTGAGCCATCTCTTCAGCCCCATCCACAGATTTTACAATGCAGTTTTCTTAAACCCTGAAGAACATCCAAGCCAGATGTGAGTAACTGGAAACACAATTACGATATCAGAAAGCTCACAGGGGTACAAGATCCCTCCTATAGCACAAACCACTGCTGTGGTGTTTATTTACTCATCATGGATTGGGATTGGTGTTAGCCATTAGTGGTTCAAAGATGCATTAAAATGGACTCTTTCATTCACCTATTTAGAGAAAGGAGCAACAATAAACAGGCATCCCAGATATAAAAAATGCGATGTGACACTCATGCAAGGAAAATGATATGGTGGAGCGCAGTTACCTCCAGAGACAGCCGTACCATGTTGGAGGAGCCCCCACACCTTATTCTTGTCTACATAACAGGCCACACTATATGTATTTGCTAATCATTAAGACAATAATCTGACAATTTTGACCTATTAATTTCCAAAGCTATTTATTTCAAAAGTATTTGGCAATCACATACAAATGCAGGCAGAGAGAGAGAGAGAGAGAGAGAGAGAGAGAGAGAGAGAGAGAGAGAGAGAGAGAGAGAGTATAGAAGATGAGATGGGGACTAAAAGAGGCTAATTAAGTGTAGTTACCACATACTCAAATCTATTTTTCCTGAAAAAAAAAAGTTCCATAGTCTGCTCTCTCAGAGAACCATATGCTCTCTGGATAACAGGGTACAGAGATTTAGGGAGATAACTGAAGCAAAGATGGGGTCTATGCTAGCAACAGACCATGGAGTCTGCTAGCTGTTTATGACGATTGTTTCCCCCTTAATCTACAGCAATAACCTCAGAGTTTGGGTTGGGCATCAGCCACATAAAATGGACTGCACCGCTCAGCTTGAAGCCAGGTGGATAAGTTCTGGTCATGTGAGATAGTAAACTAGTGTGCAATGTCTGGAAAATATACTTGAAGGGCATCGCTGTGGCTTCCTCCTGCCTTTCTTCCTCCTGGCTTTTTAAAAATATATTTATTTATTTTCAAGCAGAGAGAGAGAAAGAGAGAGAGAAAGAAAAAAGAAAGAAAGAACGGGCACATCAGAACCTCTAGCCACTGCAAACTAACTCCAGATGTATGGGCCACTTTGTGCATCTGGTTTTACATGGGTACTGGGGAATCAAACCCTGGTTGTTTGTCCTTGCAGGCAAGTGCCCTAACAACTGAGCAATCTTCCCAGCCCACAAAAACCCTTTTTTAATTTCATGAGGTCTAATTGGTTGATTAGTCACCTTATTTCCTGAGTAACTAGAGTTCTGTTAAGAAAGTCCTTGTCTATGACTATATTGAAATTTTCACCCAATTTTTCCTCTAACAGCCTCAAAGTTTCTGGTCTAATGTTAAAGTCTTTGACCCATCTGGAGACAATTCTTGTACATAAAGAGAGATAAGGATCTAGTTTTATTCTTCTAAGTACAGATATCCAGTTTTCCCAGCATCATTTGTTAAAAATGCTATTTTTCCAGTGAATATTTTTTGGCATTTTTTTAATCAAAAATCAAATGGTTATAATTGTTTTGGTTTATATCTGGGTCCTCTATTCTGTTCCATAGATCAACGCATATGTTTTATGCCAGTACCATGCTGCTTTTGTCCTTATGGTACTACAATATACCTTAAAGCAGGTGTGGCAATATTTCCAGATTTATTTTTGTGATTTGTGATATTTATTTTCATGATTGGTTTGACTCTGATAATTTTTGTGTTTCCAAATAAATTTTAGAATTGGTTTTTCTTTTTCAGTGAAGAATGACATTAAAATTTTGATGGTGATTACATAAAATCTATAAATTACTTTTGTTAAAATACTCATTTTCACAATACTCTTTCAATCCATGAACCTGTGATGTATTCTATTTCCCAGTGTCTTCAATTTCTCTCTTGAATGTTTTAAAGTTCTTTGCAGAGGAGGTCTTTCACTTCCTTAGTGAGGTTTATTCCAAATTATTTATTTGCAAGCAAACAGGAGAGAGAAAGAGAGAGAGGCTGAATATTGTCAAATGCATTTTTCGACTCCTGATATAATCATGTGATTCTGTCCTTGAGTTCATTTAAATGGTGTCTTAGTTCATTGACTTGCACATATTGAACCATATCAGAATCTCTGAAATAAACCCTACTTGATGAAGAGGAGGGATCTTTTGGGTGTGATCCTATATTCTGTTTCCAAGTATTTTGTTGAGATTTTTTGCACCTATCTTCTTTTTTTCTTCTCTTTTCTCATTTCATTTCTTTGTCTTTCTTTTTTGACAGGATCTTGCTAAGTATCACATGATGGCCTCAAACCAGTGGTCCTCCTGCGTCAACCTCTAGAATGTTGAGATCATAAGCTGGATGTAATGCTTTTAATGTTGAGTCATATCTCATTGTATTTAGGTGGCAGAATTTTGCTCATCCCTTCCCCAAATGAAGGCATTTGGTTTGCTTCCAGTTTTACTTACTACAAATAAAGCTCCTATAAACGTTCACTTAGAGGTTTTTATGTCTACCATAAGTTTCATTTAAAATGAATAAACACTTATGAGTAGGATTGCTGAGTCATATGGCCAATGCCTGTTGAGTAGTATAAAGAACTGCCAAAATGTTTCACAAAGTGACTTATGGTCTTGCATTTCCCACCAGCAATGTATGAGAACTCCAGTTGCTTTGTATCTCTGTCAATATTTGGCATCTTCAGATTTTTTTAAAAAAATTCTGATTCTATGATGAAAATATACTGACATCTGCTTGTGGTTTTAATTTGTATTTCTCTAACAACAATGACATTATGAATCTTCTCATGTCTTATTTGCAATATAGCTTCTTTGATGAAGTGGCTAAACATTTTGCTTTAAAAGTTATTTTCATATCATTGGTATTTGAGACTTCTTTATATATTCATGAAAGTTGCAATTATTTCTTCTAGTGGGTACCCTGACTTTTATTGTCTTGCTTATATCATTTGTTGTTTTGGCCATGCCTAATTTACCATTTTTTTCCTTTAGAGACAGTACATTTGCTATTGTGTTTAGGCAATCTTTATCCAGCCTAATAAAAAAGAAATATTTTTTCTCCCATGTTGTTTCTCCCTATATGTTTTAGTTTTCAGTTTTACATGTGGTCTTTAATCCATTTTTAATTAATTCTTGTAAATGCTATGAGGTGTGTATTGAGGTTTATTTACACTTGATGGATAGTCAATGGTTCACACCATTTTTCATCATACCCCCTCTACTGAATTCACAACTTTGTGGAAGATCAATTGATCTAAGATGGGTGAATCTATTCTTGGATTTCCTATTCTGTTCCACTAGACATGCTTAGAATATTTTAAATATCCTTGCATTTATATTTAATGTGTATTTTTTAAAATACTGGCTTTCTAACTTCAATGGTCTTTCCCTCTTAAATTACCCAGTACTTGATATTATGGTTGACTTTTTTATTGCATAAAGTTGTTGCAAAATACAAACATCTATATTCTAGACCAAGTATCTTCATTTGCAAAACATCTTGTGAGATATTGTTATGACTTGCCACTAAAATATAAGGCTCTCATTACCAAGAACATTAAAATGTACAGCCTCTTTTAAACTTTATAAAATAGAGCCCAATGCAGACAAATGTACTTTAAAATCTAAAGCATTTTAGCAGTTGGGCTACTTGTAATATTTTACTTGGAACTAATGTGCAGATTCATCAAATCTCTAAACCTTGTGAAATTTTAATTAGCTACGTGCCAAGAGCTGCAGGTAGGAGAATATAGCTGTATACTGAATGCTAGCTGCGGTACACCCAAGAGCATTCCAGTGCTGATGCCTATGGTTCCTCAGGGTTCTTTTGCTTCTGTTCATGCTACGTGGTTACCCAGAGGGAACTTCTCTGTGAGGGGCTTCACTGCCCACACTAATCATGCTGGTAGTGTGTGGCACAATTGGCCACACCAAGGCGGTCACGAGTAAATGCCTTAAGATGGCAAAAAACTACTGAATCCTTCCCAAGTGGTGCGGCACACTGGATATCCAAGTTCTCCAATTAGAGTCTCTCTCTCTCTCTCTCTCTCTCTCTCTCTCTCTCTCTCTCTGTGTGTGTGTGTGTGTGTGTGTGTGTGTGTGTGTGTGTCTTTCTCTCTCTCTTTCATTGAGGAATACTTTGTGGAAATAACTATATCCAAGAAGCAACTTCTCATTCCCTGAGAAATATAAATAAAACTATGGGCATTGCTAGTTACTCTGCAATGAAAGCATCGTTTCCTCTGTACATGGTCACTCTGACATATAACTGATGGGTGGGCATCTATGTCTGCCTGTATCTCAAAGGTCAACTGATGTGGGGTCTATGTGTGACCATGTGTTAATTTGAATCCTTGTTGCCAGCTGGTGACACTGTTACAGAAGGTTGTGAAACTATCAGGAGATGGGTTCTAGCCTTGCCTTGTCTCTTGCACCTATACAGGCCTAGAACTGTGTTCCATGACCTCCGGATTTCTTATTTCATTCTCAGCCATCTAATAACTGTTTTCAGTTGATCTTTTGACATTTTTTACATTTCCATTCTGTTTTTTAAACTTATTTTATTTTTGACAGTTTTCATACTTGAACACAATGTAACTTGATCATAGTCAATTTCCTTCCTTCTTTTGTCCCCTCCCCCTCTTCCTTTCCACTGAACTTCTTTTCAACTAGAACCTCTTCTACTTTGATGCCCCCCGCCACTGCCCTCTCCATCACAGATGGAGGAAAAGACAGACACTGTGAGTTCATGAAGTGGTAGACACAAAACCATCACACAGTGTCCGGAGCACAGTCCCTATCCTCGTCCTAGGCATTCCCTGAGCCTTGGAGGACACGCTAAAGATGATTCATCTAGCCCTGAGCTGATTCTCAGCATCCCCAGTAGTCAGTGTCATCTGTAAAAAGAAACTTCTCTGACCAAAGGTGAGAATAGCACTAAGTAATGGACATGAACAGAATATCATATAAATGTTTGAGGGCAATCCGATGAGCTCAACATAACCTTTTCAACCAGTAGTAACAGTCACCCTTCCAGGGTCCATGATCTTCCCAGCTCAGGGTTAATTCAGCTTTTCAGTTACTACTGTTTGGTAGCCAGTCTGACTTCAGAGAGTTCCCATCCCTACTACATTAGAAAACTATCCATGTATTTGGGTGTCTCGTATATGATTGGTGGAACCTAAGTCCAAGGCTATTCTCTCATAGCAAAAAGAGGCTTAATCCATGGAAGAAGTGGTGGTGGTAGAATCTGATGCTAGTGAGGGGCTAGCAAATGTAAAATGGAAGCTCAAATGATGCTTGTTCAAAAAAAAGTGTCTTGGGCTGAAAATATTGCTCAGTGGTTAAGGCACTTGCCTACAAAGCCTAATGACCTGGGTTTGATTCCCCAATACCCACAAAAGCCAGAGATGTATTCTCTCTCTCTCTCTGACTCTTTCTGCTTGAAAATAAATAAAAATTATATATATATGAAAATAAATAAAAATTATATATAAATATTTTTAAATAGTGTCTTCTCACTCAACATCATCTAATTCCCATCACTAGCTGGGTTTCTTGGCCAGGTCATGTAACTAGCTAGAGATATCAACAAGGAACACAGAAACAAAGCGAAGTGAAGAAAACCAAGAGCCTGGTGATTCTGTTCACACCTGAGAAATAAATAGATAAAATAAAGCTTATACTTATAGGTAGCCAGGTTTTATTTTTAAAACTACAGCTGACATCTTAGCATATTCAGTGCTGATAATTAAGTCTTGTACTTTGTTTCCTAATGACTTTGCACATGATATACTTGTTTCTACAGCAAGCTTTCTAAAAATAAAGTAGAAAGAAAGTAGTGAGAACAGTACTACATCGGGAGGTATTGAGAAGAAGGAGGGGGTGGGAATGCCTGTGGCTTATACACTTCATTTCAACAGAACTGACTGAGCACCTGTCATAATCCAAACACTTAAAAACTCTATTGGGGAGGAGAAGTGTTTATAACAGGATGAATAAGATGGGGTTCCTGGTTGAAGTTGTGTTGGTGACATAGATTTTTCAGGGTGTTATAATCACTGGCAAGTCAGAGTTATACACAAGGGAATAGGAAGAACCCAGAATACACTGAAGCTAATCATGGACTCAAGGAAGCCTTCCTGCAGCAGACATTTGAGCTACATCTTGAGAATGAGTAAGATGGAGCCAGGCAAAGGGAGGGAGGGGCACTCCAGCATAGCCACAGGGAAATAGAACAGTGGACAGTGTAGTGATCTGGACTTGATATTTTCAGATGATGAAGTATGGAGTGGAGTATGTCAACGTTTCAAGAAAGGAAGTCAGTGTCCAAGTTACTAAGGACTTGGAAACCCTTATCAATATTTGGGCATTATTGTCATCAAAAAGGATATTAATAAGGCTAACTTGAATCTTGTATGGATTTTTTTCCTTCCTTTCTTTTTTGTTTGTTTCTTGAGATGGATTCTTGCTATGTAGCCCTAGGTGGTCTGGAATTCACAATCCTGCCTCTTTTTTCCAGTGCTGGGACTACAGGCCTGCACCAGCTCTCCAGGCTCTGTACTGCTTTTGGATAGAACATTCTTCCTGCAACTTAGAGGAAAGATTTCAAAGGGGCAGAAGGTGAGGCAAAGCCATAAAGGGCTGATACAGCAGTTTAGAAATAGTAGGCTGTAGATAGGAAAGGGTTAAGAGAGGAAATGTTCCAGTTAGCAAATGGATATGAGGGTGAGGGGAATAGAAGCCTAAGTTGCAAGAAAGAAGTACAAAGTTACCCCAGGAAAACAGGGATTTCCATTTTATATATTGAGTTTAAGGCATAAGTCCATGTGAAATGCTGGTGTCCTACAGGTTTCTACCCTGACTCTTTGTTCTCCTTTCTCCACCTCATTGGTCCCTGAGACACTAAAGTTAATATAATCATCATGAATAAGGTTTGAGAGAGAGCTTCTCAAATTACAGAGGAAGTGGTGGACAAAACATGTGAGCACCGCTCTCACTGCTAGTCAGAGAACATTCTCCATAGAGATGGTGTTAAACACCGGGGAGACTCAAAAGTCATCAAAGAGAAAATGAGAGGTTGTCGAGAGCTCAACACCAAAGGAGACTTCTGACATGATCTCCGAGGCTCATTGGGAAAGAGGGGACAGAAAGACTGTAAGAGCCACAGGGTGGGAAGGAGCATTATGGAACACTGTCCACCCAACATGAACTGACTGGTGCATTCATGACCCCACAGTGATGACCCATATATCCACAAGATTGGCACTGCTCTGAGCTCATCAACATCCTGACATAGAGGACAGAGGAGGACAAAAGAAAGGAGACAACAAAACCGAGGACGTACTGCCTTGGAAGAAGAGGGTCTGCAGTGGAGTGGGGACATGGGAGAGGGGACAAAATAAAAAAATGTGGCAGGAACATGGCCAAGTTACAGTATGCTAATATTTTAAAGTTCCTAATAAGAATTATAAAAAGAGAGACTTATGCTGGAGTTGGGATAATATTTGAGAGAACTTAGCACATAAAGACAAGTAGAATCATGAGGGCACTTGGAGACCAATGAGGATATATTTATCACTGGCCACAGTGGAGAAAGAAGAGCGAAGAGCCAGGATAGAACTCTGTAGGACACCAGCATTTTATAAGTGGACAGACACTGAGACACGGCAGTGTGACCTCTACTAGATCCCAGAGGAGTAAAGAATGTAAAATGTACGTGGTCATCAGAGAAGCCAGGTAGAGAGGTCCACGAGACCTGGAGGAAGAGATGAGACAGACTAGGTACTGTGAAGAGCACCTATGACCTCAGGAAGTGACCAAGATTTAGAAGCCTGGACAACTCAAGAACTAGGGACTCTGTCAAAAGGTTGATTTGAAATGAAAGGTCAGAGACAGGGACTCCCTAGGAGCAGAGGGTGACTTCAAATCAAGAGAAGGCTTCTTTGGATAAGAATGGTCTATATGCTGAGGGACACACTAAAACACACAAAGGAGATCAAAATATGGAAAGAGTTAGGTTGGTGAGAATTGGGAATATTAGAGTCAGGACTTGGACACACAGGGGGAGGGGAGCAACTCCTGCGGCATCCCCAGGAAGGCTGAACACTAGCCAAAGAAGGAAGGAATGTGATGACTTGACTTCCTGGTAACTAGGAGGTATTAGTCTCTGAGTGTGGATGTTTGGATACATAGAGTTAGATGAGGGAGCGAGGACCATGCAGTCACGAAAGGACACAGGCAGGTTGAGGGCAACACTGAGATTTCCCAGGTGACACAAGAATCCAGTGGAAATGGCTTATCCAGCAGCATGTGGCCACCTGAATAGGAACAGAGATGGTCACTTAGAAGACAGCTCTGGGAAGCTCCCCAGCCACACCTGAAAGGATACAACCGAGGTCTGAGCTGGACCTGGGCTGGGCTGGCAGACAGAGAACAGGGAATCAGCAAGCAGGTTTAACAGGAGCAGGAAAAATGAGTGCTGTTCTTCTGCCCTTGCCTCTCATCCTTCTGGTAATAGAACTGGCTGTCTCTGCGGGCTCCAGCAGCCGTCACTGACAGAACACCAAAATAAAACCTACAGTGAGCATTCGTTATTTCAAAATTCCGTTAGTACTTTTTCTAAAAGTCACAAATCATCTAAACCACCCCAAAAAGGCCTTTTAAATTCTAAGGTTGAGAACAAAATTATGGTTAAATGTTTAATTAATGTTCAGCAGATCTAGCTTATTAGTTTTTGAAAGGTCAGATTTATGATACAACAAAGTAGTATTTTCCCACATTTTGTGGGTTTAATATAAAGCACAATAGGAACTATAGTATAATAAATATCTAATATTATTTTGTAATATTCTTGTATGCAAACCTGGGTGGGGCTGAGACAGTATTGAACTTCAGGTTGAATGAGCTAGTTTGAACTTACTGCACTCACTTCGTCTTTCATGACTCTGCTTTCAGGCATGTAAAATGATGACCAGTGATAAATATTCACATTTTCTTCCATGTTAAAAATTGTAAGCATAATTTAACATCTTAAATTATCATATAATATTTATATTTAGTTCATTCCTTTTAAAATATATTTTCATCCCAGCTATAATTTATTGAGTCTCAGCCCTCATTAGGAACACAAATTCTGACGATAAGACTAACAATAGGACAGGGTCCACACTTCCACAGTTTTGTTTCTGTTCACGCTAACTCATTTGTCCTCAGTATGTCCACCCTTGTTGACATTGCAACACAAGTTTGTCATCTACTAAGTTCATATTCAAGAATGGTACAATTGAGCTACAAAAAAAAAACTGCAAAAAAGAGAGTATTATGTGGTTTTAAATAGATTGCAATTTTGTGTTGGGCCACATTCATAGTTTCCTGGGCCACATCGGGTCCAGGGTGTTTGCCTGTCAGAGGATGCCTTCCTGAAAGTTCAGTATTCATTCAGCCTTGTCTCTGTTTCCTATTGCTAGAAAAATAGCTAAGGCTGAATAACTCTAGCTGGCTAACAACGCTGATGACTAGAGGGTCCAAACAGCGTAGTGAGGGGTGTCCCCTGGATGCCTCACCTCATGGTGGGAAAACAGAAAGAGAACTGACCACACGCAGGAGGACACAAGCATGTGGGGTGGCCGTTCATGAAAACAGCTCATTCTCATACGAGCAAATTCATCCCTTCCCAGGTAGTGTCCCCGTGACCTAATGACCTTTCCAACATGCTCCGTCTCTAAAACAGTTTTCTAGTTCTCAGTATTGTCATCCTGGAGAGAAGGCTTCCAGCTTACAAACCTTTAGGGAATACACTCAGACGAAGTCCATGTCATAATAATCTTGTGACCACGTTCAAGGACACTGCATTCTGTTGCTCCTGGTTCTAGTTGGCAAAGGCTCTGCAGCCACATGTGCATATCACTTCAGTTTGTGATTGATGTTCTACCAGAAAGCGCTCAGAAAGCTTCCCTCAGAATGCCTGATACGCAGGGGCAATCAGGAGACTGCTGACACATGGGACAGCATGACATGCGGGATGGAATCAAAACACAGCAATACTCTGCACCCCCTTTCAGGTGTTTTTCTTGTCATCAGATGGCAATTCAGCAGAAAGGTACTGATAAGGCCTAAAGCACACTCTCGATCCAAAGTCAGTGCTCACATCCAGGAGATGGAACAACTCTTCCTTCTGTATTCATATGACGATTTCTCATTTCATTCCCTAGACTCATCGACCACGAGAACCCACGGGACAGGAAGGAGAGGGACAAAGAGGGAAAGGAAAGCGTAGCACAGCTCCCCTTCGATAGCACAGTGATAGGTCAACCCAGTAGGCACCTAATGCTGACACCTGCTCTCCTGGCAATTCTGTACCTTGATGGCTGAAATAGTGCCCCTGTGTGGGTCATGCACATTTTTCTTTGACTAGACACTTCTCTGTCACCTGTCAGGTTGCCATTTATTGTCATTCCATGTCACTGTTTTGGGGTTCACTGACCCCTGGCAAAAGCCCTGTTAGGCAGAAAAATCCCAGGCAGGATATCTTTGACAATGACCTCTTGCCACCAACTGACACTGTATTAAATAGGGCATTATAAAAAATGGATGAGTAGTATTTTATTAAGCTCCTTCAGCTTCCATTTAGGTATAGAAAGTTGGGAAAGATGTCAATCCAACTTTTACAGCAAAAATTATTGAATTGCTTACATCAGGACTTTTCTTCAAACCATTCAAGAGAGATCAGATCACAGGGCAATCAACTATCCCTCAGTGTAAGGAAAGACAGATGGATCTCTCCAAGGGCAGATGCAGTGTGAGCAGTGCTCACCCACACAGGGAAGATAAGCTTGCAGTGGACAAGAGCAGGAGACTGCAGCTAGAACTCTGTGATGAATTGATAAATTTTAATGGTTTGCACACTTGAATGATTTAGCAGAGCATGAAAGTGTAGGACCTGTGGAAGCTACAGGCACAGGGGAATTCACACCCACTAACTGGCTCTGCTGCACAGATCCCTCAGAGTGCTCATAGGATGGACCGGGTCAGGGTGGCAGGGCACAGGAAGCCTCTGATGGCACAGGGGTGCAGAGGTGTGAGAGAAAAGGGGAGCACCTGCAGATTGGAGGGGAATCAGACCCCCAGGCCACAAGGGGTCTTTCTCCTTGTGGCCTGAGGGGTCCTCCTCATTCCAGTGCAGCTGGAAAGGAAATGAGGAGAACCTCTCCTCCTGGGGAGTAGCAAGCAAACGTTTCCCTCACAGGAACCACCAAGCACACAGGGCAGCTTGTCTGTCATGAGGAAATGAATAGGATGTCCTAAGCTCGGGACACAGGCATGCCCAAGACCTCAAATGCGCCAGGAAAGCACAGTGGCTCTTCCACTATTAGCCAGTATCTAGTGACAATCTAGAGCAGGTGAAAAAACAGAAGTGGGGAAAAGGATCCTTTTAGGGGCAAAGGACCATAGGAAAGCAGAATGCCCCCCTCACCACTGGCAGAGCAATATTAGTCGCAAAAAAAAAAAAACACCTGATTTCAACCAAACTGTGATACATCCATACCACAGACCACTACTCTGCAATAGATAGGAACAAACTGCTGATAGAAAAACAACATAGCTTGATCACTACGTGAAGAAAGCCACACTCAACGGCTATCTTTGATATGGCCACATTCATATGAGGTTCTATCTAGATAGGCAAGGCAAGAGAGAGCAGATCAGCTGTTGCCCAAGGCAGGTGAAAGACTGACCCACAGGAGTATGAAGCATCTTTGAGGAATGGTGGAACTATTTGTGTTTTGAGTGTGGTAATGGTCACATGGCATTCATCTGCCAAAACTCAGGACTTTCTCTAAAACAAGATGATTTTACTGCATACATACATAACTTGAACCTCAAAGAAATTTTAAAATAAAAAGTATTTCAAATAAAATTCAAAAGTTTTGCTTACCAGTGACACTAAAAGAGTGAATAAAAAGAAGTGGACCTTGTATAAATAATATGTAAATAACATAAATGAACATTAACAACTAAGAGCAGGCAAGTCAAGAGAAAAATGGGCAAAAGTCTTAAGTGGACATTTCACCAACTGCAAAATAAGAATGTGAAAAGATGCTCAAAGTCTTTATTCTAAATGCAAATGAAACCAGAATGAAGGACCACTACTCAGTTACTAGGTTAAGATAAAATTAAAGCTTTGCTTTAAAGTAATGCTGGCAAAGATGTAAAGCAAATAAAACTGGTTCAAAACTTATAAAACTACTTTGGAAAAGTATTTAGACCTGAATCTCACGGTCCAGCAGTTCTGCACCTATCAGTATACAGTATAAACTAGCACATGTGTTGAGAAAGATATAATCAAGTATATTCATAATAGCAAAGATAAGAAAGTGTTTGAACACTTGATCCCCAGGTGGTGGTGCTGTTTGGGAAGGTTGTGGAACCATTAGGAGGTGGAGCCTTGCTGGAGGAAGTGGATGGCTGGGGGCAGGCCTTAAGGATTTGTAGCTCTGCTAGACTTCCTATTTGCCATCTCTGCTTTCTGATTGTGGCTACAATGTGGTGAACCAATCTTCTGCTCCTGCCACCATGCCTTCCCACCTGAAGGAGTATATATCCCCTCAAAACTGTCAGCCAGAATAAACCTTTTTCTTCCTTAAGTTGCTTCTGGTTAGGTATTTGGTCACAGGAATGAGAAAGTGACTTATACCAAAAGGAAGCCAGATAAATATAATCATGGTATACATAAACAATGAATACAAAAAATAAATATAAAACAGACGAGTACAGGAAGCATAAAGGAGTATTTACTGTGTGATTTGATTCACATAAAGTTCTGAAATAGGAAAAAAAAAAAACCTCATCTATGGGATGCAGTGGGGCAGTGTTTACTGCAAAGAACCGAGGAATCCTTCTGAGCTGTGGGAATCATCCTGCATTTTATGCTCAGCAGTGTCCAGAGGAATCATCTTCATTCTACAGCACACTCAGGTATGTGGCTGCATACATGGTTACCTCAGTGCAACACAATACACAGAAACGATCGCTTACAGCACAGTTCAAGGGCTAATGAGAGTGTATGAAAATGAACATAAAGAGACCAAGAGTACAAGGAATTGTCAGGGTCTCGTGCTGCTGAGAGCACCATCACTCCCAAGACAGCGGAAGCCCACAGCAGTAGGCAGCTCTCCTGTGCATCCAGGTGAGCAGCAGACCTGACACTCAATGCTTCCAACCTCCAAGCATCCTGACGCCCGCCTCTGGGAGGAAACGCCCTCTACTCCATTGAACTTCGTTGAGGACCAGTGTAGTGCTCCTCTTTCTCAAAACTTGATTTGTTGGTCTTCTATGTGAATGACTCGGCATGAGACGTTCCTTTACAATTGCCCTCTGCACCTCCATTCCCTCTCTGCTGTGCGCACCTGTGGCTGGTGGTGGATGTCACCATCAGAATGTTAATGTTAATGTCCTATTGCAGGAATTTGAGGTGGAACTTTATGAAATTACTGAGAACTATTTTGACTGAAAAGGATTACAGTTTCTTATGCTTAAAACTAACAGATTTAATCAAGGTAAGCTCATCAGAGAAACAGAATGTTATCCTGGATCTGAACAAAAGGTAAAGGAAGCCTCTTAAATAATACCCAACCGAACACCAAAACACCCTCTGTAGAGAGTTGTACCTTGGCTCTCAGGGTGGCACACAATTCCTGTTGCCTTTTCTTCTCCTGAGCCAGGCTGCTCTCCATTTCATGGGCCGCACAAGCCTCGAGGAGGGTCAACATTGCCTTCTGTACAAAGTCTTTCCGATTCTTATTCCAATTTTCTGTCAGGATCCTTCGCTGCTCTTTCACAAAACGATACTGGTCAAAACACGTCTCGTGTTCTACCTTAAAAGATAGTGGGTGGTTACCCATCATTATGAAAGTGGGCCTAATTTTATGTCATTGTTTTAACATTAATTGTAACCAATGATTTTGAACACCTGGAAACAAACAACTTCACAGTAACTAGGAACTGGATTCACTTTTCAGAGCCTGGACCTATCTAACAGCCAAGGACAAGTCACTTAACTTTACAGGCAAACCAGGTGACCTCTAAATCAGCTCTCACCTCTAAATAGCAGAATAGAAAGCAGTAGTTCTTTCTAAATGGAATTTTTTTCAATATATTGTATTTAAATATTTCCGTATTTGTAGCAATTATATCATGTTTAAATTAGACAACATGCTTTGCTAATAAAAATATTGCTACAGTAATTCTATAAACTCGTAGATTTGCCCTTAATTACTAAAACTCTCAGATATTAGGACGCCTAACATAAATAATTATGGTCGTTAAGCTCTTCCCTCCTACTCTCTCGGGGGACATGGCATTCTCACACTAGCAGTGGGAGCTTCTTCCAGCAGAAATGTCAGCCTTGGGAAGTAGAGTCCTGGGGATGGGTGCAGTCAGAGAAGAGAGATGAAAGGAGTCTGAGAAGTTTGAAAAAAAAAATCTCTTCAGCTGACTCTGAAAAGCTCCTCACGAAAAGGTATGTCTTCTAAAATTGAGTCACTGCTACAAAGAAGTCTCATTTTTTCCAATATAGACCACGTCTCTGAATTTGGCATACTATTTAATCCCTAAATGGTTATGGATTAGAAAAGAAACTAACAAACTGGATCAGGCACATCTTGCATAAAAAGTACTTGAGCCTCACAATGGCTGATGCACCTACACCAGACCTGCAGAACAGGAGGGAAAGATGGCAACATGACAATAGAAGAGAGACAAGTCATAAAGAAGAAGGGAGTCAGTGCTGGGGAGATGGCTCAGTGGTTAAAAGCCTTAAGGCCGTGGTTCAATTCCCCAGTACCCACTAAGGTCAGACACACACAAAAAAAATGGTACATGTGTATAGTGTGCTTGCAGTGGCAGGAGGCCCTGATGCACCCAGACTCCCTCTCTTTCAGATAGAGGATAGATAGATTTTTTAAAATGTTTAAAATTTCAAGATTCAGAGAGGATTCAGTGGAGGTAGGATTTAGGTGAGAGAAAAAGGAGGGTTGTGGGAGGGATTATGATCGTGGTGTATTGTCTATATGTACAGAGGTTTTCAATAAAAAAGTTTAAAAAACTAATCTCATTTAAACCAGACACTAACATCTGTTCTGTAAACTTTAGCTTTGTTCTAATAAAGCAAAAAATATACTTAACATTTGTCAAACATCAAGAAAGAAAGCATGCACTATGCAGAAATGTATAAGATCAATGCAAAGAAGAAAGTAAATGTAAAAATCACTATCATGTCAATAGTAATAAAATATAAAAATCCATAAAATTAATGATGGTTGCTAGCTACAGAAGCAAATAAAATCGATAGGGAATAAAAAGAAACTTCTGGTTTAATCAATTAAGTTAAATCTATGAATTATTTATTACACAGCAGGTACCTATTAAAGACTAAAATTAAAACAAAGTTATGAGAGCTGGTGGGAGAATGGGACAGAGCAGGAAGTATGGGAGAGGATGGTCACCCCAGCTCTGAGGCCTAATTACTTCAGTTTCTTCATCAGAAAGTAAAGAACACAATAGCACTTCTCTCATTCATTGTTAGCAGTGCTAAGGTCCAGAGAATGAAGAGGACTTTCTATACATAAGTGGATACAATTCACTCCTTAATCTAAAACACTTGCAAAAAGGGCCCAGTATGTGATATTTCATAGTATGGCTCATTTAATAATTAAATCTATGAATGCTTGTTACATATGTTACAAGGTTAATTAGTGCTAAATTAAGTGGTGATGTGAGATGTGGTAACGCCTATGTTCTTGAAGCCTTAGTGGTCTTGCCCACAATACAATGAAACAAAAATTTCCCAGTTTCTTCTCAGAGAAATTTCAGCCATGACTCTGATCTCTGATCTTGTGGTGTTTGTGTTTAAGGCCCGTGTGGGATGTTAGACAGAGCTATTGTCATGGGGAGGCGAGTGGTAAATACTATTCTCCAGGGCAAGCATTGGCTTCTCCAGGCCTAGGAGGACTGAGATGCTGTAGACTCTGTGAGTGGAGGTCAGGCATTTTTCTTGGAGACAGGATGCAAATATGATAGAACCTCTGTAGGTGGACAGGGACCCACAGAGATGGACACTTGATGGTCAAACAAGCAGAGCAGCTGGGGAGCCCTGGTGACACACTCTGACAAGTGGGCACACAAGGAGTAAGTGTTGCCTGATGCCCCCATCCTCGTATTGACTTCATAGACTAAAAATGGCCTGCACGAACTTTTTACCTGCAACATAATTTTCTATAATGAAGGGGAAAAATCACTTTATAAACCCATTTAAAAGGTATATATTTGACTTAATAACTATTTCCAATAAATAACAAAGTCATCCAGTGTGTAGGAAGAAAGTATGGATATACTCACCAAATCATGCCTAGATTTGTAAGGAAAATATCTTTGTAACATATCCAGATACAGACTCCTTCTGCCAGAGAGATGCCCAGGATACTGATTTAAAACAGCCTGGTAAATCCATTGGTCTTCTTCACTCAGTTGGAAGTTTCTAGAAGCAAGAAAAATGTCACAACATGAAGGTGAACAATCATGGAATTTAAGGAACCCCAAAAGCTTCAAGCTACTAGCAGGTGATAATAATTTACATGCAAAAAGGCATTTTAAAACTCTATTGTACATAATGTATTTTGAATATAATCCCCTCCAATTACTCTTTTTTTGAAATAGGGTCATACTATGTTCCAAGGCTGGCCTCAAGGAGTCCTCTGGTTTCAGCCTCTTGAGAAACTGGGACCTTAGGAATGTAATATATCAACATACCCAAAAGAGGCATTGTTTTTAAATGTTAGCAATTTTAATAGGTGTCTGTGATGGTTAGGTTTTGTTGTCAACTTGATCTTTTTAATTATCTTGGGTGGGTCTCTGAGGATGTTTACAGGAAGGCAGCCTCTCAGTAAGGGGGCAGGATGTGAGGAAACTCAGGAGAGCTAGAAATTAACATCCCTTTCTGTGTGGGCAGTGAAGGAAGGAAATTCCAAAGACTCTGGAAGCTATTAAGTCTGGGATAGGGTTGCAAGATCCCACCCTAAGGTTGTATAAAGGGGAAAAAAATCTCCTCTCTACTCCCCTGCCTGCCTCCCTCCCTACCTACCTCCCTGCCTGCCCAGCTGTTAGTGCATTTCTTCATCAGCATTGAAAGGAAGCTTCCTCAACTTTCCAGCCTGGATTGAAGATCAGGAGTTTCCCAGGAAGCCTTCAGGCCTTCAGGGATGGATTGGGACTGCTGAGGCATCCAGCCACGAGAACTGAGCAGTGATCAGTTCCTTTATTTTTGGGCTTGCAGACTGCTATTGTGGAACTGGCGTGAGCTAATCCAATAAATTCCCTTTTTTACTATTCATTCTGTTGATTCTGTTCTTCTCGAGAACCCTGACTAATACAGTGTCACAGAAAAGTTTCCAAATCAATAGATTATTTCAATTTTATATTTGGTCTTGCCATAATTTATAGGCATAATCTGAAGAAGTTGGTGAGGAAAACATTTTTTAAAAATATTTACCATCTTCCCTATAGCAATATTTTTAAAAGTTCTTTGACGAGTGAAATGGGCAAATATTGGAAAATAAGATATGGAGAAATAAGAGAACTTTTTCTTATTTAACAAAATTTCTATTTCTACACTGGACAGAAATACAAATGTAGAAATTTAGATGAACATTCATCTTAAGGAAAATAAAGAAAGATTGAGAAAGATACTTATTTGAGGTTTGAGTTCAAAGGCAAGTTTACTTTACCTCCTTGGCTATAGCAGTTACCTTTTTGTTGTTTGGACAAAACACCTGACCAGAAGCAGTTTATGGAAGGAAAGAGTTTATTTGAGCTTACAGTTTTGAGATGTTTCATCACGGCAGGGAAAGCGTGGGAAAGCAGAGGACTGCACATTGTCTCTCGTCACATCATCTGGGAGGAAGTGACCAGAGTGAGCTAGCTAGAAGCACTCAGTGGGGCTGGGTCCTTGAGTCTCAAGGATCCGCCCCTCAACTGCTTCCCCAGCTGGAAATCAAGTATGAAGTATAATCCATTCAAACCACCACAGTGCGGTGATATTACATATTGGTAGTGGAAAGATAAACAATGCTGCTATGCTTCAGATGACTAAATAAATCTTCTGTAAACAACATCCCTGCCCTCTGGTCACATGCCTGCTCTGCTCCAACACTCCCAGGTGCTGGCACGGCTCCTGCTCTACATTAAGTATTAGCAATGTCCTGTGCAAAGTGAAAAAGTTGTGTTATCTGTTTGAACTCTACACTGAATTAATAATGTCTCTTGATATTCTGAGTTTATTTGCATGTTATTATTCCTGTTAAGTAAATTAGAATAATCAAATACAGATGCAATCAGAGCAAGTATTATTAGCAACAAATATTTCTTTGATCCAAGATGGAGACTTGTCATTGTTTATTTCTACTCCCATCATTGATCTTACATTTTAAAGTTAACTGTGCAATTCAAAAAATGTTCCTATGTCTACCTGTCCCTGAAACGTATCTGATGATTTTAAGTGGAATAAAACATCCTTTAAATCAGTGGAACTAATGGGGCTACTGCTGTCCTCACACAAAGTCACCCAGTTTCTGCAAAGCTTCTCATTATACTGAGAAGTAGAAACAAAGAAAATGTCATTCTCAGAGAAGAAAACCCTTTCCCTCTGCTCCATAATGAAAACAAAAAGGTTGGGAAGGGTCTGCCAGGAAGAATCCACTACAGTTCTTCACTATGACAAAATAATCTGGTGCAGGGAGAAAAGTATCATTCATTCATGAACACACCAAGTGTTTTACTTCTTCCTGAATCAGTTCTGCATGTATAGACAGCCAAAGGCTTCTGTAAATAAAACATTTCAAGCAGGAAAATCAACCCAGAAGGAAAGCTTGGAATTGAAAACACCCTCAGATTGTTAAGGACACTATCTCGGGTTCTCTCTTAAGGAATCCCTTTTTCATTCATGGAAACAGGAATGTATTTTTTACAGTAGAGTTAGCCAGATAAATTCTTCAGTACTACCCCCAATCAATAATAAAAGAATAGAACTAAAGTCCAAGACCCCTTGACATTTTTAAAACTATTCCTATAACTATAACTATGCCTTGGGCATAGTTTGACTTTCATCCCTTAGTCCAAGATATGTGGGGGGGGGGGGGCTCCCGAGGAGGAAGTGACAGAATCTAAGTCCAACAAGTTCCTGTCCTTTCAACAGCTGTCATTCTCCTATATCCTGGAGGCTGTCTGAGCCACACCCAGCCACCTGTAGGTGGGAGCCCATCAGCAAGATGCTGCCAGCCTTGGCTTAGGATTCCCCCTTCTCTGGAAAACTGCCCTGAGCCCGTGGGAACCACTTCAGTTAGAGGCTACCCTCCTACCTTCTTTCCAGGGCTAACCACAACCAGTGGGCCATAGACAAGGGTGGAGGAGGCCCTCCCACTTGCCTACAATGGGGCCAGCTCTGTGACACTGGTCTCCATCCAAAGTTTCTCTAAGGGACAGTGGAGCCAGTCTCTACCCAGATGCCCTTCCTGCTTAAGCATTCTCTCCTCCTCTATGCTGCCTTCTAAGAGCATCCCTCAATAAATCAGTGGTTCTAGGAATCTCCATCTCAGTTTTGTTTCTACAAGGCCCAGCCCAAGATAATCTACAACAATCCTACCCATAATTTAAAAAAAAATAGTTTAAATGGTTTGATAAGTGGAGAAGTACTTTTAAACTAATTACTGTGATGATCTCTCCTACTGAATAGTGGTGCAAGATTATAGCCATCCTCAAAAGTGTGAATAGCAAACATTTACAAAAATGCCTTTCAAGTAAAAGCACACATTAAGCAATGTATGTACATTGCTATAAATAAATGTAGCGGCAGGAGAACTTGTGGCACTTGGTTTGTTTTCTACATTGTGTGAATGTATTAATTAGTTGCCATTTTAGTGACAACATTAAATGCCACTTAAACATATGAGATGACATTAAAACCAGATATTTCAAACGAAGTAAGCCATGTACAGTGATGACATCCATTTTGACCTTCTCATTGATTTGAGAAGCTTCATATCCCCGGAGCTTTTCTCCATTTACCACAATTACACAAATTGTAAGTCATTTTCTAGAGCATGTAGAATAAAAATGAAAAAAAAAGCATGCTGAAAAGAAATGACATACTAAATACTCACAATATTACCATTTTAGAATATTTATAGCAATTGCCAGAGAAGCAGGCTTGAATCTTGAGGCAAATGTTCACAGGGGCAATGATAATGACATAGCCATCACTTCCATTTGAATTCAGCATGGGGGGATGCACCAGGCATAGTGACCTACACCCTGAGCCTTAGCTAGTGAAAACCCACAGAAAAGTGGTAGAGTAGCTTCCTCACAATAACAAAGCAGCCATTTCCTAGAAACGTGGCTTTTAGCTTCTAAATAAAATCATATTCAGTGAACCTGCCTTTTAAATTTTAAATCTGGGCATATATCTTTTGTAATCAAGCCTTCATTTCTAAGCTTCCTTCCTGCTGGCTAGCTGTCACAGTGCTGGAAAGTGCTAGTCATCAACAATCTTGCCCAGCACTGGACTCTGCAAGCTACACAAATGACCAGCCAGGCAAGATGTGCCCCATTGGTGCAAAGGTGCTTTGTCTGTTATGTGAGAATGCAGCTGCTCTCTGATTGGATTTGAGGCATGCTTCACAAGAAGTGTGCATTCCTGGTACCTAAAATCTAGACAATAACCTATGACTAAAGAGGTAATAAGCCCTAGGAGAAAAGTGACTGCTATTTGACTAAATAAATACATTGCATCCATCAAATTGCCCTCTGAATATTCATGTTTATGCTGCCCATAGATTAGTGCTGGTCAGAGTAGCTTGTTTTTGCAGTTTTCAGTGACTCCTGGGAAGACTGAAAACTCATGCAAGTGCTGAGAACAAGTGACTGGAGTACTCAGGGCTAAGTGAGACAACTACTCCATGACTCATCTGTCCCCCCCAAGGCTCAGGGAACACTGCAGAAGAGGGAGCAGAAACAAGGTAAAAGCCAGAGGATGGGGAGGAGTGCTGTGGAGCACTGTCTTCTGGACATAGCTCAGTTGTCATGACCTCACTGCCACTGTTGTTACCTGAACAAGACCTGCTCAACACTGGGCCTATCAACATTCTGCTATGTGGTAATGGAGGAGGCCAAACATAAATAAATAAACAAAAAGATATTAGAACACTAGTTGAAAAAATTGGGGGTTCAGTGTTCAGTAGAAGGGGGATATGGAGAGAGGTCAAGAGAAGTTAATGAGAGTGGAATATAACCAAAATACATTATATACATGCAAGAAAATAGTAAATAGGAAGTGTTTTTTTAAAATACCCCTTTTTTGTGTGCAGAAGCATGTATATAAAACAACTAAAACTAAGATTTGATTTTATGTTTTAAAGTTGTTTAACTGCATTGCTGCTAATTATATTAACTAAACAAGTCAAATAACGTAGATAGTGAAAAATATTCTAATCTTTCATTTCAATTCTGAGTTTGAAAATTGTCTATAATTTTAAAGTAATTTTTAAAGAAAACTTTAAAATTATCCTAATATGTTTTGCCTTTAAAAATATGTCAGACAAAAAAATATTTGGTAGCTGTCATGGTTTGATCCTCAACAGTAGCTGTTTGTAATTCTATTCTTTTGGCTACTTCAAATTTTGTAATTGAAAATGCATTGTAATTTTCTTTCTTTTTTTTGATGGTGCATGCTTTTATTATTTTTTTTGTTTCTTTATCTTTATTGCCCAAAATTTGCTGCATTGATAGAGTAAATATTGTGCTTATATTCCCATTTCCTTCCCCCCAATCCCCAATCCCCTGGGTATCCTCCTTGGTGGGCACACTGGATCAATCTCAGAGACATTACCCTCCTCAGCTACAATTCATAAAGGGGGACAACCTTGTTGCCTCCTATGCTATCCATAACCCATTAACACATGAATTGTTCCAGTATTGTTCTTTTTTTTTCTAATGCAGCCAGATCTTCTCCTCTGAGTGTTTATCAAGCACTTCTAATCTCAGTTTGCAGATTAGATGAGAGGGTTACCACTCAACCTCCACCTCCAAATACTGAAATACACAGATATGATTGCATTATGAGTTTCCAGGAAGTGAGACAAACCTGTTCATTCATCAAGAAAGGACAACTGAGCTGTGAAAATTCACCTTGAGCCTGACTCAATTCTCCGAAATTCTAGGTGTTTGGGTCATTCCAAAAAGTCTCCATTGACTCAATATTAATTAACTTAGCTACTGGTTTTCCTCAGTCATGTTTAAGGCTCTTCACTGTGGTACTGGTTCCTATGACATTAAAATATATTTAGGGGCAGATATGTGGGCAATTTAACAACTGAGACAATGTGTGAAACAGCCTCATGTTTATAGACTGGCAGAAAGCTGTTTTATAATGTCTCCTGATGGAGAACCTTTCCAGGCAGAATGGCAATTAAGACCTCTAAAGCTAATCAATGTCATTATCAGCAGCTAAGGCCCCTGGCCACCGTGAATCTGACCTAAAGGCAAACTTATTTTTTAAACTGTATAAATCTCCATTAGTATATGGAACCTTTTTTTAACTTCTATTGATAGCTTCCATAATTATAGACCATAAACCATTATGATTCCCTCTATCCTCCCCCATATTTTGTCCTGCTCTGTCTCTGTTTTATTTCAGTGTCATCATCTTTCCTCCCATTATGTGTAGGTATTATCAGGCACTATGAAATCATGAATACCAAGGCTTTTTTGTGTCTGGAAGTTTGCATTGTAAGCAGTCCTACCCTTCCTTTGGCTTTTACAATCTTTCCACCACCTCTTCTGCAATAGACTCTGAGCCTTGGGAAGTGTGATAGAGATGTCCCAGTGCTGAACACTCCACTGTCATTTTTTTCTCAGCACTATGGTGTCTTTTGTTCTATCCCAATGGTCACTGCCATCTGAAAAAGAGAAGCTTCTCAAGCCAAATGTGAGAGTAGCATTATTTTGGGGGTATACTTATTTTTTAAAAAGTGTTTATAAGGCAGTTTGGTGAGCATAATATATGCATTTAGCCAGACAACAGCAGGCATTACTCCCCTGGGGCTCATGACCTCCCCCACCATAAGCTTTTGACTAGGTCTTCAGTTCAAGGCATGCATTCCCTCCCTTGGAGTGGGTCTCTCATCCAATTAGAGAGCAGTTGGTTTTCCCCACAATAGATGTGCCACTATTGCCCCAGTTAGCTCATTTGGCCTGGCTGGCCAGTCTTAAGGCTTGCAAGGTCCACTGCTGTTCACCACCATTGATGACTTCTCTCTCTCATAGGGCTGCATGCAGCCATAGCTTTTATCAGCTTTCTGTCAGCTGGTTAACAGGGAGGAGGTTTCCCGCTCAACTCCAGCTTGATTTCTCAGTGACCTGCAGCCTAAGCATATGTGGTCTTCAGCAATAGAGTCTTACCATCTCATTCTGATGGGCAACCAAGAGCTTTGGCAATGGCCTGCAATGTTTTGAGGGCCTCAGGAACCTCCCTGGCCAACAACTTGTTGGAAGGTACCCCATCCCTGGCACTGAAGTTTTTCTATCTCTTAATGTGTCATGGGAAACCTTATACTCCTCCACAAAGTAGCAAGTAGCCAGATTGCAGGGAGCCATCAGTGAATTAATCTGGGAAAAATACAGCTTTGTTGCTGTTCCCTGGTCTGGCTGTATCGTGTGGAGAAGTCTGCTCTGTTTCATATTGCAGTGCTGTATCTCCAAATCAGACCCATCCCAA
>PVHP010001864.1:53157-99135 GCA_004024765.1 Zapus hudsonius | reverse complement strand
TATGCACATATGCCAAGAAATCCACTCAGTGAAGGGGAGTCCCTAAATGGAACTGGGATTTCAGGGTAAATCACATAGGGAACCAAAATCTTGGGACCCCAAAGAGAAATTCACTATACAAGTGATTTACAAAAAGCTACCAACAATTTAATCTAGCCAACTCAGGAAAGTGTATCTCAACTAACCTATACTGATCTCACTCTCTGATGGAGATTCTGTTTGTATTTTTCAGAAGGCCCTGTGACAGCAGCGGCTCTTCCAACCCTACCTATGAGCCGCAGACTGATAGCTGTCTTCCTGGCAAGAGATGAGTCACCCCAGACCTACTATGGAGGATCCATGTAGAACCCCGCAGGCAGTGATGGGATGAGCAAGAGACCTATAACCACAGCCAATTGGTCAACCCAGGACCAACCAGCGACACAGACACCAACGATTCTAAACACATCCTCAAGCAGAAGAACAGAGGCCCCTAAGGCCTCAACAACAAAGCAACCTTAATACTCACCCACCATGACTCAGGGAACTGAGGGGAAGAGGGGGCAGAAAGATTGTAAGAGACATGATGGGGGAGAATATCCAGAGACATTGCCCACCTCGGTAACAACATGCAAAGGGGGGTGGAACTGGGTTGACTCCTAGGCTATTCACAACCCCCTACCCCATGGACTAATCCAGACTGCCCATGGAGGAAGAAATCCAACTGACCGGGGATAGGGGAATGGGAGACATCAACAGGTTAATCCCTTATTAAGTGTATCTAAGTATGGATAATTAAAAAAAAAGTTAGAAAATGAAAAAAAAGGAAAAGCTATGGAAATGTCTTGGTGGTAGAGAGCTTGAATAGCATACAAAGGCCCTGGGCTCAATCCTCAGCACTGGAAAAATAAAGTTCAGATAAACCACAAGGAAAATAGAATTCAAGAAATTAACCCCATTTACAATAGAGGCAGAATAAATAAAATACCTGGAAAAGTTTAATAGAATGCTGAGACATTTATGAAAGGCATTAAAGAGGACACAAGGAACTGGAAAGCCATGCCTTGTTGTTGGAGAATAAATATTGATAGAATCTCTATAAAATTTAATCTTCAGATTGAGTGTAATCCTTATCAAAATTCCAATGATAATCTTCACAGAACTAGAAACGATCTAAAACGTGTAGACAAGCACAGAAAACCTGAAAGCCAGTCATTTTGAGCTAAAAGAGCCCAACAGGAGGCTATATATCTATACCTGGGGAAACAGAAGTCAAAACCAAAATGAAAAGCTTGGCCGAGAGAAGAGAACAAGTGTGCTGGTAAGTGTGTGAGGAAAGGGATCCTTGCACACCATTGGTGGAAGAAGCTGCACATCCCCTGTGGAAAATAACATGCACCCTCCTCATATATGTATATGTATATATATATATACATATATATATATATATGTATGATCTCCATATGCCTATCAGTACAAATATTAGGCATAGAGCTGTGAGGGGCAGTCTTGGTTGTCAATTTAAAGGGATTAAGAATCACCATGGAAATCTTTGGCTATGTCTGTGAGGTATTTTCTAGATTAAGTGAACTAATGTGAGAAGGCCCATCCTAAGTGTGGATGGCACCACTCCATGCGCCTGGTCTGTAAGAAAGAAGGTGAATCCAGCTCGTCTGCTCCGTGCTTTCTGGTTGTGGACATAAGTGACCATTTCTTCAAGTGACCATGTCTTCCCTCCCACTGTCATGCCTTCCCCACCATGTTGAACTGTAATCTCTAATTATAAGAAGAAATAAACCCCTCCTTCCTTAAATTGCTTTGGGTCAGGTTGCGACAATAAGAAAGTAACTAATGCCACAGCCAAAAGAAATTAAAATAGAAAAATACATCTGACCCCACGCTTACTGCATCGCTCTCACAACAGCCAAGAAATGGAAACATCTAAATGTCCACTGAAGGCTGAATAGATTTCAAAACTGTACTCCAGATACACAGGGGAACACTATTCGGCCACAAAAAGAAAGAAATCTGTTATTTGCATCAATATGGATGAGTTTGAAGAATATTATGCTAGCTGGAATAAACTAGACACAGAAGAAAAATAACACATGATCTCACTCAATGTGGTATTTTTAAAAAGTTGATCTCCCAGAAGCTGGGAGAATGCTGGCTACCACAGCTGGACAGGGGAGAGAGGAGAGGAGATGCAGAAAAAGCTGACCAATGAGCACCAAGTTACAGTTTGATAAGAGAAGGAAGTTCTGGTGTACCATCACACATTATGATGACCACGGTTCCCGTCACATTACCAATAGATCTGAAAAAGGTAGGTAAGAATACCTTCACTATGCAGTAATCACAGTTCTTTGAACTGATATAAACATTATACAATGCATAGGCTGATCATGCCACATTATACCCTATTAATGTACTTTATGTTCTTATTTGTTAGCTAAAATCACATGCAATTTAAATTGTGTGAAAAAGAATCATGCTCTCTTGATTTCTAAATGTAGAAAATCTTAAGCTTGTTTCCCATGAAATGGTTAAAAGGGCTTTTCTTTGAAAGTATTGTCCTCATGCACTTGTCAAGAAATTATGCCAAGTTCTATCTGGTTTGCCCATTTCCTGCGCAAACAGAAAGCACAGGATGGTGCTTCTGTTAAAAATCATAGGACTTCGCTTCAATCCCGCCTCTCTCAATTTTAAAAACAAATTCCAAGGGGCCAAAGAAAACATATCATTTTGAAAATGTAGTTCATTTTCCAGGGTTGTTATTATATTCTTCCTCACACAGTGTAAGGTTTCATGTGGTTACCCATGTCATATTTACAGCTAAACACATGGTCTGGGGACAAACATAGTTTGGGTCCACAAGAAGCCTGAAGCCTTCTTCACATGAGAGAACACATGGTCTCATCTGAATGGGCTAATGCTGATTTTCTTATAGAGCTGGGGTACTGCGTGAGTCTCCTGATTTATGTTTTATACAATTTTTATAGTCAAGCGAGGAAAAAACAAAGTACAAAGAAACAAGTCCATATATCTATCTATTATCTGTAAAAAATTGTGGTGTTTATAAATTCTCATTGCTATTTTATGCCCATATTTATATAAAGTTGTAGAAGGTTTAATTCTGTCTTCATGCAACTTGGATTCTGACTGTAAGGCAGATACCTTTTTGTCCCCCTCTTGGAAGAATTGTTGGGATTTGAGGTTAGGCCAAGAAAAGCTGAAGAGGCAAGGGCGTACTTACAGATGGAGATAATTAGCATATTAAAATAGGCCAGCCAGATTCTTTTTTTTTTTTAATCAGGAAGTAGAGGGGTAAATGCTCTTTCTGGCAGGACTATAGAACTGTGTGGACAGAGGAAATGTGATTCAAACTGGTATGAGAATGGTATTTTACTTGAACCAGGTTTCAAAAGCCTGAAGTAGGAGTTTCCTGTTACTGAAAACCATGATGTTGGCTGGCTTTGTCGGGCCCCCTGGAAATTCTGCTGCAAGGGAATGGTTTTGAATTTTGTTTGAAAGTCTTAGAATGGGAGACGCTTGGTTTTTTAAGACACAAACTAAACTCTGAGAACTCCATTACTTTCTAACACAGGGTAGAGGAAGTGACATTTCTGATACCACCTCCCATTGAAAGCGGATTATGGAAGGCAGTGGTAGATGGGAAAGAAAACACTAGAACAAAACCACTCAGGCTCCATGAGATGCTTTGCCAATCCTAAAGCAAAGGCCTGAGGCTGATCTGAAATTCAGGCTCTTTCAATGGGGTGTGCCTGATTGCCAGGCAATTCACTGTGGTTTCCGGAAGTCCCAATTCTGAGTCAGCCCTTCAGGTCTTGTGTCCCACCCATTCTCTGAAGTCTATTATTATTTGAAACAGACTTAAGTGGCATCTGTCCTGAAGCAGGGTGCCACAGGGACTGATGATTGAATACAGAATTCTCCCTGTGGGCGAGACTTTATAACACTAAGATTTAACAATTCACCAACCCCTGTGGTCATTGGGAAATATGGTTAGCCATCTAGCTGACTACTTGCCTTGGAGTTCACAAATATAAATGTCAATTACTATTTTGCACAGTTTTTTTCTACAAGTAAATAATGCAAAGCACTATAGAGAGGGATTATGGAACTTCCTTGATGAGCTCAAAAGACAGGAGAAAAATTGTTTAGCCTTGCAAAACTTTATTGCTAACCTACTTAGGAAAATGGATAAGAACAAAGGACTCCCGTCATCCTTCAGTGACTTCAACTCTATGATTTCAGAAGCAGTCAATTCGGTTGTCAAAACTGGGCTTTAGTTTTATTACAAAGTGGAAGATTTCAAACAGATTTTTTTTACAACTACCTCAATTCACACTGAAAACCAATTTTGTTTCTCTGTTATTAATCAATAGTTTCCATGTTATAGTTATAAATATTTGAAAATTAATTATTTATATGGGTATAATGCTTCCTAGGTCAGGGTTTGTCATCTTGGCAGGAAGAGGTGTGGTATGCTTCCTCCAGCGGGGGCAGGGAGGAGATCTCTGCAATATTTCCAATACCCCCTCCCGGCCCGGCCCTTCTCCACTGCAACTTTGAATGGACCTACACAGCCTCCACAACCTTGGTGAATGATGGTCACCAAGGGCTCCAACTGAAAGAAAGTTTCCATAACACCACTAGGTAAGTGTTTCCACCTGCCAGGTGCCAGCTATGGGGGGAGGTAGGGACCGAGAATGATTAGGAAGGTAGGAGAGGATCAATGCCAGTTGTTGCTCAGAGACAAAGCCCATCAGTAGGTATTGTAGTTTGAATGTAAAATGTACTCCATAGCTCAAATCAATGTGATTAAGTCTTGGTCCCCAGCTGGTAGGGCTGTTGAAAGTTGTGTCACTGGGACAGCCTTGACTTTTGTTATCCCAGCTTCCTGGTGGGAGATAAATCACTCTTGCTCTTACCTCCCAGCGAATACGACAAGAAGTAATGCCCAGCATAGGCTCTGACATACTTCCCTGCCATGATTAAATTTCCACTCAAGGCTGTCAGCTAAAATAAGCCTTTTCCTACTATTTGCTCTTGTTGGTTGTTGGGGTTACCTTGATGTTGCTGGTACAAAACACCCGACCAAAAGCAGCTGATAGGAGAAAAGGTTTTATTTTGACTCATAGCCTCAAAGGACAGATTTCTGATGGCAGGGAAAAGCATGGCAGGGTCATAGCATCACGTCTGTCATAGCAGGTGATAGACAGTAGCAAAAAGGTGAACTCTGGCAAGGGGGGACCTGGTCATAACACCGCAAAGCTCACCCCCAATGGCATACTTACTGCAACATGGTTCCACCTCCAATGTTGCCACCAGCTAGAGACATGAGTTGATGGGGTTTTCTTCCAGCAATGAGAAGGCAATTGCTAGAGTAGGTCTTCTAGCTGATCTCACTAACTTCCCTTTTCCTGAATTTCTCTCAAGGAGAGGCTCATGTCACAAACCTGTGTAACAAAGTCGATCTATGTGGGACAAGAAGTGGAGTGTAGCCACCACTGAAGTGTGCTGCTCACATCTCCTCAAAGAAAACCTCTTGCAACAACATGGTCAACTGACGGCCCAGAGGCAGAACTTCGGGGTGCTCTACAACAATCATACTTGTCCTCACTTACCCTGCGCTCCTCACTGAGTACCGGATACAGGCTTCTTCAGGCGGGCAACTTCAGCTTGAGGATTCTTTACTAGCTTTTTCTTAGAACTACACCGCTATCTGGCTTTTTTTGATCAAATCTCCTCTGTTGGTATCCTGCCTTACTGGGAGATGATTTTTGCTAGCTACAACTCAGACAGAGGCCTAATTTCCAGAACCTACAGAGAACTCAAAAAAATTAATAACAAAAAAAGCTAACTGCCCCCTCACAAAATGGGGCACTGATCTCAACAGAGAATTCAGAGAGGAGGAAACACATATGGCCTTTACTCACATGAGAAAGTGCTCAGCATCCTTAAGTATCAGGGAAATGCAAATGAAAACCACAATGAGATTCCACCTTACTCCAGTCAGAATGGCAATCATAAAGAAAACCAACAACAATGATTGCTGGCGAAGATGAGGGAAAAGGGAATTCTTATTCACTGCTGGTGGGATTGCAAGCTTGTTCAACTGCTATGGAAATCAGTGTGGAGACTCCTAGACAGAATGGACATAGAACTACCAATGGCCCCAGCTATCCCTCTACTAGGCATCTACCCACAAGATGTCACATCTAAGGATAAAGACATTAGTGCAACTATGTTTATAGCAGCCCAATTCATAATAGCCAAGAATTGGAATCAACCAAAATGCCATTCCATGGATGAATGGATAACAAAGCTTTGGTATATTTACACGATGGAATTCTACTCAGCTGAAAGGAAAACTGACATATCAAAATTTAGAGAAAAATGGTCTGAAATGGAGCAGATCCTACTAAGCGATCTCTCAAAAGAACAGAGAGCCAAACATCGCATATTCTCCCTCATATGAGGTCCTTAACCAGGCTAACCACAATCTCTACTCAGACCAGTAGAAAGAAGTGAGAGGTTATGAATGAGGGATAAGGGATGGGGGGAGGGGAATGACTTAAAATGGGTTCAAAATCATAAAATCCTCACATATTGTAACATATTGAGCAAGTAGTGGGCATTGTCTAGCAAGAGGGGCCATTAATAGAAGGAGAGAGAGTCCAAACCTGTGAAAAATTGACCAGTCTGGCAACTCCTGGTCCCAGTCATTGGCTCCTTCCCTCACTGAGCTGTTGACTGAAGTGACCCATTTTTAGGTTTCAAAAACAAGACAGGATTCTATTAAAGCTCTTGGATGCCCACCCCAGGCCTGAGGCAAGATCCTGTTGCTGAAGAAAGCCATTGATCAGCATCGAGAGAACTGCAAGGTCCAGAATGGTATCCAGCCCCCAGATGGTAGTTAGTGTAGTGCTGGAAGGCACTGTATAAGCTGCCAGGGGAAGCTGGTCAATGACAGCTGGAGTTAACCAATGACCACTGGCATGAAACAATCTGCTGCCATGAGTAGGCTGACCACACTTCCTACTGAGAAAGAACAGCGGACCAAGAAATGAGCACTTGTGCAGTGGAGGAGCCAAAGCCTGGGGTAGGCAATGAACAGCTTTTAAATTCAGCCAAATATTCCACTTAGTGAGGGGGAGCCCTTAACTGGAACTGGGGACTTAGGGCGATATGCACTGGGAGCCGGACTTGGGCCCCCAAGGAGAGATGCACTAAGCAAGTGATTGACGAAGAGGCTAATAAAAATAGAATCTAGCTAATTCAGAAATGTGTATCAGTTAACCTATACTGATCTCACTCTCCGATGGAGATTGTGTTTGTATTTTTCAGGATGCAGCAAGAGAGCTGTGGCTCATCCAACCCTACCAATGGACTGCAGGCTGACAGCTGAGATCCTGACAAGAGATGAGCCACCCAGACATACCGTGGAGGATCTATATGGAACCCCGCATATGAATGATGGGATGTACAAGGGACCCACAGCCACAGCCATTCAGTTGACACAGAATAAGCCAGTGAGATGGACACCAATGATTTTCGGCACAACCTAAAGCAGAAGTACAAAGACCCCTAAGTTCTCAAAAATAAAGCAGCCTAATACTCACCCACCACGACTCAGGGAACTGAGCAGAAGAGGGGGCGGAAAGATTGTGAGAGCCTTGGTGGGGGAGAATATGCAGAGGCATGCTCCCCCCCCAGTAACAACATACTAGGGCCAACAGAATCCGGCTGACTACTAGGCTATCCATAGTCCCCTGCCCCAAGGACTGATCCAGACTGCCCAAGGAGGAGGATAAACAGTTGAGTGGGGATGGGAAAGAGGGGCATTGGGGAACTGGGGATAACAACTCATTGTTTGCCCATTCAATAATGTAACTCATTATGGACAATAAAACAATGAACTTCTAAGAAAAATATTTTTTAAAAAGTCTAAAGAAGAAAGAGAAAATAGAGGGCTGGAAAGATGACTTCATGGTTAAGGTGCTTGCCTGTGAAGCCTAACAACCTGGATTTGATTCCCTAGTATCCATGCAAAGCCTAATGCACAAAGTGGCATATGCATCTGGAGTTCCTTTGCAGTGGCTAAAGGCCCTGGCATGTCCAACCTCTCTGTCTGTCTCTCTTGTATCTTTCCCTGCTTACAAATAAGCAAATAAAAAAATAACAATTTTTAAACATAGAAACATACTTTCCTGCAATTGCTTAGATTGCCTTATTCTACCTCTCATACTAAAGTTAAATCAAAATGAGGTAAAGTGCTAAGGACTGAATATTTGCTTCCCTCAAAATCTGCTTTTGAAGTCTTAACCTCCAATTTGATAGTATTTAGAGATATTTGGGGGAGGTACTTAGGGCTAGATGAGATTATAGGTGGGCCTTTGAAATGGTATTAGTGTCACCAGAGTGTGCTTGCCTCTATGTTCTCTCTCTCCCTCTCCCTCTCTCTCTCTTTTTCTCTCTTCCCTTGTCTCCCTCCTTCTGTCTTTTTATTCCATCCCTCTCTCCTTCTCTCTCTGTTTCACTCCTCTCCTTCCCTTCATGAATGCATCCATAAGAAAAAGGATTTATGAACATACAGTGAGATGCTGTGTGCCTACAGGCCAGGAGGAGAATTTTTGCCAGGAATTGACAATGTTGACATCCTGATCTTGGACTTCTAGCCCCAGAGGTATGGCAAAATAAACTTCTATTGTTTGTGCCACACAGTCCATGACAGGACACTTTGTGATGATAGTTTGAAGTAACTAGGATAGGAGCCCAGAAGGCACATGAAATGATTTGTCATGATAGTAATCACAATACATTTTCTTTCAGAACTGTAATCACCAAATAAACACTTAGAACACATTATTATTTAAATACATATAAGAAATATTACTGCTTAAATGGCACTAAAATAACAAAGCTTTAAAATAAAATATCAGGGGAAGGGATTATAATAGCCACATGCTGCTGGGATGAATCTCCAAACGATTCACAGTTTATGGGAAGAAAGGATTTACTGAAGCTACAGAACTATAATGGTGAAAGAGGCTGCCCCCTTTCACAGGTCCAAGCAGAGAGAGAGAAATCATCACCAGCAAAACACACACAGAACAGCAAATAGGCAGGGGCCTGAGAGAAGATTTTCTCCCCCTTTACATAGCCTTAGGGTGGGGCCTTGCAACCCTATCCCAGACTTGTTGACTCCCTATCTCTGGAATTTTCCTCCTGCACTGCCTTCCCAGGAAGGAAAGTTTGTTTCTAGCTTTCCTGAGCCTTCTTACATTGTGCCATCTACAGAGAGGGCTGCCTTCCTGTAAACAACCTCAGAGACCCACCCAAGATTACTACAAAGGTCAAGTTGACAACAAAATTTAACCATCACATTACATTACTCAAGCAAAGGTGGAGTGGGAGGAGGGTTAGTCAAAATTTAAGAGGTTTAGAAGAAGCCATGTGGAAACCTACTTCTTTGAATAATGGCACACACAGTAGCCAGAGATTGTTACTAGAAAAATTTCAGTACCAGAGATGGGATACTTTGCAGCAAGTTGTTGGCCAGGGATTTTCTGAGTCCCCAAAACATTACAGGCCATTGCCAAGGCACTTGGTGGCCAACCAGAATGAGAGAGTAAGACTATTTCTGAAGACTACATATGCTTGGGTTGCAGATCACTGAGAAATCAAGTAGGAGCTGAGCTGGAAACCTCCCTGTTAACCAGCTGACAGAAAGCTGGAAAAAGCTATGGCTGCATACAGTACTATGGGAGAGAGAAGTCATCAATGGTGGTGCACAGAAGTGGACCTTGCAAGCCTTGAGACTGGCCAGCCAGGCCAAATGGACCAACTGGAGTAACTGCCACATCTATTGTGGGGAAAACCAATGGCCCACTCCATGGGAGGGGATACATGCCAGGTACTGAAGACCTAGTCAAAAGCCTATGGTGGAGGAGGTCATGAGGTTTAGGGGAGTAAGGCCTGCTGGTGTGACAGTGGACTGTTCAGCACTGGGACATCTCTATCACACTTCTCATAGCTCAGGGTCTATTATGGAAGAGGTGGAGGAAAGATTGTAAGAGTCAAAGGAAGGGTAGGACTGCTTACAACACAAACTTCCAGAACCAAAATTTGCTTGATATTCATGACTTCCAATGCCTGATAATACCAATAACATAATAGGAGGAAAAGGTGATAACACTGAAACAAAATAGAGACTAATTGAGAGGAGTAAGAGAAATGAGGGAGGGAATCATAATGGCTTACTGTCTATAATTATGGAAGCTATCAATAAAAAGTTAAAAAATACCACAAAGAAAATGACCTTCCAGTGTGTTCTTGATTAATTAATGATGTGACCTCCACAAGACCAGCATACTAGGAAGAAAAAAAATGATATCATCAAAATAGAAGAGAAACTAGTTAGAAAGAAGGGATTCAGTGGAGAAGATATTTGGGAAGGGGAAAACAGAGGGTGGTAGGAGAAGATAATAATTATGGTGTATTTTTTACTTAAAAAGTTTTTAAATCACATTAAAATAAATAAGATAATTTGATGCTTGTTGAGAAATTCCACTTAGAAATGGTCAGAAGAGCTCAGACTAACTAAAGAATACACCCTTGTTCCATTATGTGACTTTATGACTAAAAAAGAGCAGCAGGACCTTTGAATATAAATAAAACTGCCAGTTTGCTGTCTTAGTATAGGAAGGTTTAGAACAAATGATTTGCTGAGAAACCCAAAGGCTGGATTGATCCTTGAAATTATTGATCACTTTAAAACTTAAAACTTTGTTTTCTTTGTTTTTCAAGTGTTTTAAACCTTTTGGTCCTCTCATTTGAATGTCCCTGTGGGACCTGCTGCGAGGTGAGCAGTGGCCTCAGAGCCACTTCCTTTTCACTTATCTCCCCTGAGAGACTTACCATCAGAATAAAGCTGAAGAAATAGAGCCACGTCACTAAAGTCTAGAATCCTCTCCTCAACAACAGAATGACCTACAAGTCACAATGCAGTGACGCAGACCTGATTATTTTGATGTTGGTTATCTCTCTCTCTCTCTCTCTGTCTCTCTCTCTCACTGTCTCTCTCCTTTGATGTGTTCACAGATAATGGGAACTGGCACCTTTGGTTCAGTCTCTACTCATTGTCTGTGATTAATAAACTGTTAACTCTAAATGTGTTTCCTTATATCATCACTTCTCCAATGTGCCGGGCCTTCAACTTGCCCTTGTTTGGTTTGGGTTTATCAGTTGATCTAGAACAAGAAGTTCTCTTCTGGAATTTTCTTATTATCCACAAAATAGGATTTCAGGGGTTTTTTTCCTTTATATTATTAACCTTAAGGCTACGTGATTTTCAAGTTAGTCTATTGAAAATTCTGCTTTGGTAGAATATTTATTATAAGACATTGCTTTTGCCCACATAAAATTATAAACACTCTAGGAAAAAATTCTTTCATCAATCTTATAATGAACCTAGGAACTGGCGCCCTTATAATTAATCTCTTCACTTCCTAATGTGCAAATTTCTTTCTGCTGTAGAACATTTCTCTAGAGAACTCTAGAGTCGGAGGTTTGAACAAATAAAGAAAATGGTTTTGCCACAAATTGACCTTTTAAAACACTATATAAATTCTCAATCTTTGTCCTGCTTGCTTGACTAAACAGATGGAACTGGACAGAAGGAGGAGTCCACTAAATCGTGGGTGGCACCCCAAAAATAATCTAAGGCACAGGAAGTCAGTCCTTGAGTATAGATGCGATATTTTGCAATGGATAATGTGACGGATGAGAAACAGTACCACAGCCTACGAGTCAGTTAAGCCAAAATTTCTTCTTGTGCATAACATACTGAGCAGAATTGTTGACAATTATTAATTTATAACTATTCCATTTATTAATTTCTTCAAAGTAGAGTTTAAACAAAAACCATTGGTTAAAACAGACATAGATAACACCATTGAGTGAATAAAGAAAAACACTATAGAGATTTTCCCTAATCCATCCACAACTTCTCTAAAGCAATAAAATCTTTGCCTCCATTTATTTGGCAAGAGGCCCAACTATTCTAAGACCCTGAGATAAATCCTGTGACCAAAAAAAGTATGTCATTGGAACTTTCTAAGGGTTAGTAAATCCCAACAGATTTGTTTTTACTTTGTAATAAACTCTAATATCATAAAATAAAAATGCTATATAAAATGACTATAAAAAGGTTAATATCCAGAAAGATTTATTTTTATTATTATAAATATTTATTTATTAGCAAGCAGAAAGAGAGATATAGAGAACGGGTGCACCAGGATCTCCAGCTCCTGCAAATGAGCTCCGGATGCATGTGCCACCTTGTGCACCTGGCCTTATGTGGGTACTGGAGAATCAAACCCAGGTTGTTAGGCTTTGCAGGAAAGTGCCTGAACCACCGAGCAATCTCTCCAGCTCCCAGAACAATTTCTTAACTGCATCATTTCTGAGATAAGTTTTCTTGAGTCCTCTTGAGGTCCATGACCTGCCTATATCCCTCCACTGAATAAACTCACTTCAGTAAAGATCCAAGCACTGACTCTTCCTCCATATGTTGTTTTAATCTTTTTTGTATGATCAGGGAGTGAATAAAGATTAATGATATGGAAATTGGGACCCTGATTCTATTTAAAATAAAGGGAAATATATAGCATCTTCTCAGGAGTCAAAAGTCTAGGGCTGAGCAGTCCAGTTGTAAGTGCAGGCTTCCCAGTTGTCACAGCAAGAAGGAGTTTCTAAACTTCACAAAGTTCTCAAAAGTGAATTTTTAAGGAAGATAAACAACGTGGGAAACATCAACCAAGTATATGAAATGAGGGTTGGAAGTTGGAAAACAATCCTAGTGATGTAACATGCTAGAATCCAATCGTGTTTTTCCCCATAGTATAGCTGGAACGTTAAGCTAGATGAAAAGAAAGTTGAATTCATGTCACAGGAACACAATTTTCTGGATTATTATTTGCAAGTCATTTAGTTTGTCTGTAAAGTCCCTACACTAGAAAGAAGGGCCAATATAAGTCGAATTGCCATTAACAAAAAAAAAGGAACAAAGAGGAAAAAGAAAGAAAGGAATAATACAAAAGAAGAGGAAGAACTATTTAAAAACATGAGAATATGAGAGGAAATTTGGAATTAAAGTAAACAAGGGCTATAATCATCATATAAAGATAGTTACTACTTAGCAATTAATTAGTTAACTCTGGTACATTGCTGCACATGGTGTTCCTAACATCCTTTTTAGTAGACTAATTGCATCATTACCCTGTTTTACAAGAAACTGTCTCAAGTCTGCACAAATGTTCCCTGACAGTAGAGACAGAAGTTGAGACTTGATTCTTGGTCTCCATGGCCCAGTGTTCATACTTCCCCAGGTGTTTATAATTTGGAGCTTAAAATCTGCCAAACTGACAGGCTGCTTTTTACCTGATCTGCAGTGACTGCTGCTGGATGCGATCCACTAAGGGTTTCCAGTGAGCCACCAAAAACCTCCAGTGAGTCAGAGGACAAGCATGGTCCCCCTGGCTCTCAGGTGCCACAGGTGTTAAATATGTTATCCTTTGGCTGTCCCCCTAAGTGGGGGACTTCTTGGAAGGAAATGTTGATGTGACAACTTCTCTCACTGTCACCTAAAGGACAGTGAGCAAATCAATTGGAGAAGAGCAGGATTAATGGTTAGAGCAGTGCCCAAGAAAATAAAAGAAAACTTGATAGAATGAAGAAAGGTAAAAATGGGCTAGAGTAATGACTCAGCAGTTAAGGTGCTTGCCTGCAAAGCCTAAGGACTTCAGTGTGATTCCCCAGTACCCAAGTAAAGCCAGATGCACAAAGTAGTGCACACATCTGGAGGTTTGTTTTTTTTTTTTTTGCAGTGGCTAGAGGTCCTGGCACAGCCATTCTCATTCTCTCTCTCTCTCTCTCTCTCTCTCTCTCTCTCTCTCTCTCTCTCTCTCTCTCTCTCTCTCTCTCTCTCTCCCTCCCTCCCTCCCTCCCTCCCTCCTTGCAAATAAATAAATAAACTATTTTTAAAAGAAAGGCAAAATGACATGGAGGCCATGACTGAAATGTGTTGGTGCCATCTTTCTCTGAAAGAAATGCAGGAAAATGAAGAGCCTCTGAGAGACAGGAAGGACGGTAGTGGAGAAGGCAAAGGTTGCCTTGATGGTGTAAGTGATATCTGGCACAAACAGCTCATAGGATCTGACCTTACAGCATTGTCTTTTTATAGTTAGTGAAGCTATTTCCTTATGTTCAGGGGTAAAAAAATTGTCTTGTCACTGTAGTTACTACTAGCTGGTAAACAGATGTGCTTTGATTGAAGTAGTTCCATGTGAACTTGAATACGAGTTGGCTCTGGACTATGGTGATCTCTTTCCTTTCTCAGCCAGTCCTCTGTGCTCACCATCATCCAGGGCTTCTGGCCTTTCAGGTGTGCGGCTAGAAGGACGCAGTGAGTTGCAAGAGTGAAGTTTCTTTGGTCATAAGGCGGCAGCACTCTCTGTAAGTATTTTTTGCTTTAACTTGGTTCCACAAAGAGAAACGTCCATGGGTTATTTTGAAAAGTCATCTTAATCTCATTATATCACACACCTGAAGTTCTATGCTCGTAGTTCCTACCTGGTCATGCACCTGCCCCTCAGGTCCTCACAATGCAGCAATACATGCAGTTTCTCTAGCCCAGTGGGAAAGATCACAGGATGATGACTCCAGGACTTTTTCCAGTCCAAGGACCATGTCACACTCACAGGAAACATTTGCCTGGTTTTAGAAAGGGAGTTGGGGGTGTTTCTACTGTAACCACTTCTACACTTTGTGTGGCACAGCTACCCAGATGATCTTTCACCCTTGAGTTTACTCTGGAGTGAGGAAGACTCCAGTCCACTTTAACCTTGAGGAATACTTATCAGACCTTCAACGTGGGCCAGTTGAAGGACTGACCTAACATGAGTCACGGGCATCCTTCCCACTTGCTCTTGTAGGAAGCATGGAACCTTGGTACATACAGCTCTCCAAAGAAATCCTCCCAAGGAGTTACACTTCAATCCTCTTCAAACTCTGGGGTACCCTGATTCGAGTGAAGAGATATAAAGAGTTAAGCTCCTTCTTTTAGAAGAAGAAGTTTAGTTGGGAAGAAAAAAGGGTTTAGTGAGAAAAGGAGGGAAGAGCAGAGAATAATGAGGGTTGAACATTCTCAAAATACATTATATATGTATGAAATTTTCCAAAAGAAAAAAATTTTAAAGAATAACCTACTAGTTCTTAGCATCTTACTGTGTAAGCCTTGATTCAGGATTTCAACTTGGAATAATAATTGTCTATTTTGAAATCCATCCTTCCACCTTGTTACAAGGTAATGCATATGTTCTATATTTAGTATTTTCCATTTTTAAACAAACCCCAAACTTCTCAGCCCTCACCATCTTGGGAACACAAAACAAAATTGTAGTCCATTTTTATGCTCATGTTTTGATGGCAGGAACTCCAGCTGTTCTGTGGACTAGTAATTAACACATCTTCAAGTGTTCCCTAAAGGGTGCCACACACATGCCCACACTCCAGTCTATAACTGTGTGGTATCTGCTTTTGTCTTCCTGTCTTACTCTGACATATAATTTCCTAAATTCTCCATTTCCAGATTTGAGGAGTGTCAGGTCACAAAGGGGAGGTGGAGAACACGGTCTCCTCTGCAATTGCATGCCACATTTGGTCACCAGAACTCTGAAATGCCTTTTTTTTTATTTCCCAGAAATTAACTTTTGGCCATCTCCTACTTCCCATGAATCCTCCAAATTCCTTCAAAAAATAGTGCCATTTATTTTTCTGACTCCTTCTTTTCTTAGCTTGAGCTGTCCAACCCAGAGTAAGGGCCAGAGCCAGAACCACTCCCAGCCTGAGCTCCCCATGACCACAGAATCCACCATGAAAGTTTCTTCCTATGCCCCCTCTTGCCCCAGTAGAAGACAGATGCCTCCCTGCACGTTGGTGGATGGCAGGATAGGGATGGAGAATTCCCTCCAACCACTTCTGAGTCAACGCTGTGCTGAGGAAGTATGCCCCAGTTGCCTTTTTTTTCTTTTTAAAAATGTTTTTAATGTTGCTGTTGCTTTTGTAGTTCTGTTTGTTCAAGGTAGGGTCTCAATGTAACCCAGGCTGGCCTGGAACTCACTCTGTATTCCCAGGCTGGCCTCAACTCTTGGTGATACCCTTACCTTCTGAGTGCTGGGATTAAAAACATGTACCACACCTGGCCACCTTTCTTTTTCTGTCTAAACTTAAGAGCCGATCAAGAGGTCAACAAGCCACATGACTAGCAGCGTATATATGCTCTAAAGAAATATGTACACATTCCTAAATGCGAAGAACACTCCCAGGAAGCTCCACCAGAAACTGATCAATAAAAGTGGCAGTTGCTGAGATGAAAACGTGTTGACTGGGGATCAGAGGTACAGAGAAGAGTTCTCTCTGATTTGAATTTCATTTTTCACTTTTTGAATATTGACGTGTGCACCTAGTCTTTGGAATAAAATTTTAAGAACTTGTCAGCAAAACTACTTTCAATTCCTCAATTGAAAGCTGTTGCCTATGTATTTTTGATTGCTCCACAGAGGAAGAATTTGCAATGGAACACCACAGAGTGAAGTTCCTCCCTTTTGTCTATGAGTGAAATCACTTTGCTCAAAGCAGGGGGATTCTTGTACAAAACGTGCTGCCCTAAAGATTGCTTCTGGCTCTATGTATTCTTTGTTATATGGATTCAACAGTTCCTGCCAAATCCTGCCAGTATTCTCTCAAAAGAACAGGAATCAAAAGTTTAAACCAAGGAAGGGCACAAATTTCAATACAATGATCCTTTGCACTTTCATTTGGCCATTCTAAATTTACATACAATAGATGGGCAGTGGGCTTTTACTTTCAAAGAATGAGTTTTTTACTTGTTCACTTTTTATTCAGGCTCTTTTTAGTAGACAGTGTGGAAAGGGTTTTATAAGTAAAGGGTAGGACTGGGGAGAAGGCTCAGCAGGTAAGAGTTCTCACTGCTCAAGCAGGAGGACCTGAGTTGGATTCCCAGAGCTCATGCAAAAATTAAAAATAAAAAATAAAATTTAAATTTAAAAATGCCGGGGCTCCAAGGTCAGCCAGGATGACCCAAAACCAGCAACTTTAGGTTTGATGAGAGACTTACTTAATGAAATAAGCAGAAGAGTGAGAGAGGGTTGCACACCTGCATACACACATGCATACATCGGGAACATACACAAAAACATTTAAATAAGTAAAAATAGTGCAAAAATTTATAAACATTAAAATGGAGACAATAGCTTGTTTTAGTGAAACAAATACTTTCATGGACAGTGAAATATAGCCTAGTTTTCCTAGATCTTTGACAATTGGACTGGATTATAGTGCAAGTTGTTCAAGAGAAAGATCAAGTCAGTCATTCAGGGCATGATATATATGATCAACACATGCCAGCATAAATAAAGGCAAAAGTCAGAAACCTCAGCCCCTCTGAACTCCCTTTCTTCCTAGTGGATCTTTGGGGGGAATGAGGATCCTCACACTGATTATGTTCTCAATTTGGAAATCTCTTTCACCTAAATAAATATGAGAAACAGAAAAGGGGAGGCATGCAGAGACACACATCACCCACACCACCACCACCACCGCAATTACGCTCACACACTGCCATCATCTAACCCCAGGTTCTCAATTCCCCTAGCCATTGTTGCCTTCTCTTGCTTCATTGACAAGGTTTTGAATGTGAGGGTCACAGTTGCTATTTGGAGGACATCTCAGCTTGCTTTCATTCCTCTCTCGGCACTTTTCTCCCGGTTCCATTCTTCCTTCTACTGCTCTCCCTTGGATCATCAGCAATTTTCTAGTGGCCAAACCCCGTGAAGCCTTCCAGGCCTCAGTGCACCTGACCTCACTTAGCATCTTCCATAATTCCTGGTTAAAATCTACCTGTTAATTGAATTTTGTGCAGTAATTCTTCACTGGCTTTTCTCAGGCCATTAACAATCTTAGACATGAGCAATTTACATTCACCAAGGGATGCAATGCCAACAAGCTCCACAAACTATCCTACGAGACCAAATTTCCAAGATATGTTAAAAGCAATACTTTTTCCTTTCTTTTTAAATGTTTATTTAACTATAGAGTTAAGAATTCCTTTCCTTTCTCTCTAACTCACAGCAGTCCTCCTACCTCTGCCTCCTGAATGCTAGGATTAAAAGGTGTGTACCACCATGCCTGGCTCATTTGTTTTTTCTCTATTTCTTTCTGTTTTTCTTTCTTTCTTTCATTGTCCTAAACCTATACTTTCACAGCTCCACTTTTGCATCTTGATTCTCTCAAATTTTCACCATCTCCCCCTACATTCTGATAAACTCTTCCTCAGAATCACAAAATTTTCAAGGGACCCGAGGATTCTCTTTACTCCCTGTCTTATTTTTCTGATTGATATAGAAACTGGAGTCCATGGAGATGAAAGGATATATGATTTGTTCAGAGATATTAGCCATAAAGGATAGATGGTCAGTATCTAATTCTCTATTGTCTTATATGAATCATTAAATTCATTATAAGGCAGATATTTCTCCATCAGAGCCATTGCTGGGGCAGAATTCTCTCCAGAAAGCCAAAGCCTGTTGAGTTGTGATATCCACCATTAAAGTAGATTACAAAAGACCTATCCAAATTCATATTTTGTTAATAAGGGAACTAAGCAATGGATGGTCTGTAATTTTGCCACCATACGTCTCTAAAGACAAAATAAATTTCCATTTGTGATGGTTAAGCTTTGTTACCAACTTGACATTTTTAGTAATCTTGGGTGGGTCTCTGAGGATGTTCACAGGAAGGCAGACCTCTCAGTGGGGGCAGGGAGTAAGGAAGCTAGAAATGAACATCCCTTTCTGGAGGGTAGTGCAGGAAGGAAATTCCAGAGATTCAGGAAGCCAAAAAGTCTGGGATAGGGTTTCAAGACCCCACCCTAAGGCTACATAAAGGATAAAGAAATTTCTTTCCCTTTCCGCCTGCCTCCCAGCCTACATGCTTGCTGTTGCTTTGTGTTGCGCTGGTGATGGGTTTCTCTCTCTGCTTGGACCTGTGAAAGGGAGCCAATCTCTTTCACCATTATGGAACTTCCCCTGGATCACTAGCTTCAATAAATCCTTTCCTACCATAACTGTGCCTGGTTTGGAGATTCATCCCAGCTGCATCACTATTCTAAAGACAAAATGATTTTTCTTCTTCTCTTTCTCCTCCTTCTTCTCCTCTTACCCTTATCCTCCTCCTCCTCCTCTTCCTCTTCTCTTCTTGTCTTTGGATACAGGAACTCACCTAGCCCAAGCCAACCACTTCAAGCTTCTTATATAGCTGAGGATAAAGAAATTCAAAGTCACTCTGCCTTCTCCTTCCAAGTGCTAGGATTATAGGCATGCACCATCACACTGCTCTATGCTGCTTTTCAGCTAACAGAAAAACTACACAGTTATAGCATAGTGCACTTGCTTTTATTCATACATTTACATAGTAAGCACTAATTAATAGACATTAATGCGACACCAGAAAGAAGCCTAAAGAAGGAACTGGGGAGATGACTAAGCAGTTAAAGCTGCTTGCTGGCAAGCCCGCCAAACCAAGTTCCATACTCTTCAGTACTTTTGTAAAGCTGATACAACATGACACATGTGTCTATAATCCCAGAATGCCTATGGCAATGGAAGGATGAGTCAGGAGTAACAGGAAGCTCACCAGCAGTGAAACAATGAAAGAGTCTTTCTCAAAAAAGGTGGAAGAAGAGGAGAAGCATCCTGAGGTTGTCCTTTGACTTCCCCACATGCTTGGCTGCATGCATGCCCCCATAAACAGACATTGTACACACACAGAGAGAAAGGCAGGCAGGCAGGCAGACAGACAGACAGACAGACAGACAGACAGACAGACTGATAGATGATAGATAGATAGATAGATAGATAGATAGATAGATAGATAGATAGATAGATAGACTGATATATATATATATATACATATATATATATATATATAGAGAGAGAGAGAGAGAGAGATGATGATGATAGAAAGAAAAATTCTTAAAAGAACCCTCATAGAAGCTTTAAGGACATTCAGTCAAACAATCAAATACAGGCTTTAATTGCTAATTTTAATGAATGAAATATATTTACTTATGTTGTTTTAGGATAGATACTAAGAAAGAAAAAAGAATTTGAAAGGAATTTGGAGATAGCAAGATGAATAAATCTTCAGAAGGGAAAAAATTACACAAAGAAGGGAATTATTTTGTCAGCTTAAGAAAAATCAACATAATAATAGTGTTAGAGTGTTCCAGTTATGCAAGACGATTATCTTGACAATGATGACAGATTATTCTTCATTTCCAAATAAAATGAGACAAAAAAATGTAATAAAACATGAAGGGTTTGGTTAAATGTAGTCAAAAGTTTGCTGAGCATGAGAGGTTTAAAACTTTGGCTTAATTCATGGAAGCAAAGATTATGGAATTAAAAGAACAGTAGAATCTCTCATCCCATAAGACTTCATAAATTATGGTTTACACATGGTGAAGCCATGCTTTTCTCTAAAGAAGGCACATACCAAGGAAAGAATGGGTTCGAAATTCACTTCAAAATCTCTGAAATTTCCAGAATTCAACAAAATGAAACATTTTAATATCATTATATTATTAAATCTCTAATAGTAACCACTTCCCACCTAAAATAATTCTGATTATTCCAGAAAGTTTGTGTCATAGTCAGCCACACATCACTGGGACAAACTTCCAAACCATGCACAGTTATGGGAGGAAGGAATTTATTAGATTTACAGATCCAGGGGCAGTTTCAAAATGGTGAAAGAGGCTGGTCCCCTTTCACAGGTCCAAGCAGAAAGAAACAGAAACCATTACCAACAACAACAACAACAACAACACACACACACACACACACACACACACACACACACACACACACCAGCAAAACAGTCAGGATCAAGAGAGAAATCTCCTTCCCTTTATAGCCTTAGGGTGAAGTCTTGCAACCCTTTTCCAGACTTGTTGACTTCCTGAAACTGTGGAATTTCCTTCCTGCACTGCCTTCCTAGGAAGGGATCTTTTTCTAGCTAACATGACTTGCTGAATCTCCTGAGCCTCCTTTCTCTCTTCAGTTCAGAGGAAATCTGCTCCACAACACTGAAGATTATTGTGGATTGCTAACACGTCAAGTTAACAACAAAACTTCACCATCACAAATACATCACAAATACATCAAACCATATCTCTTTACATCATCTTAATTTCCAAATGAAGACAGTATACAAGATCATAATTCCATCTAATATGATATAACTATCCTACATACAACCAGAAATACATAATCTCCGCCCCCAACAAAAGGCAAGGTCCCTTAATTATGATATCTGTAAAATCAAAACATGTTACATTCTTTTAACTTATAAAGGCACACAGTAAATATTTCCAACTGCTATGAGGCAAAACAAGGAGAGATTGGACCAATGACACATCAACAACCATTAGGTAAACATCAAACATTTAGTGTTCAAGTCTGATATCACAACCAGTGACTGACATTCTATGGATTTTCTAATTTTGCCCCTCTAGCTTGGCTGAGTAGCTGGGAAAACTTCCATCCTGAACCAACATCAGTTCATGGTAGCCCTTGCAGAGTCCTGGTATATGCAAACAGCTTCAGGTCTCCATTGCAAGCCATGGTCCATCATCATCCAATAGCTTCCCTCGCCTATCAGAGACTTCACGCTCTGTTTCATATACTGCATTGCAGGAGCAGCATCCAGAACTGTGTGCATTTCATGACACACTCCACACATGCATTTTTCATGTTTCCAAAAGCAATGCCAGGTATGCAAGACACAGCCATGTTGTTAATTCAGAGATAAAACAAACCTTAAAGAGCAGGTTCCTTCTCTTTTAGCTATCTCCTTTCAAAAGATTTTACATAGTCTACTGTTCAATCCTCCCTGGGTGGAAACACTTCACACATCCTTCCCATGGTTTTACTGTAAAGCACTTGGGCCATCTTCTTTAAGATTGCTCATGTGTTGACAATAGCAACCTCAGTAACCTAAAGCCAGTCTCTGTGCCAGTAAGTTAAATTGCTTTGAGTTTTTTTTTCAACTATAAATCTTAAAATTCTCAGTTCCATATCATTAGCCATGTACAACAGTCCGTTACTTAAATTCAACCTTTTTCAAACTCTCTGGGAATGAGCAGTAGAACGCATCCAGCCCTTCTTCCAGTAACACGGTTCTAATAAATTCTCTGTATTCTTACCTTCCCCTTAGAAAGTTCATAAACTAACCCTCCAAATGCAATTCTCTCTGCACTCAGCATTTTCAAATTCTCACCAGAATAGTCCATAAAACTTGATTTACCACTCTGGAAGGCATCTTCAGTTGCAAGTACCAAGTCCATTCCTCCAGCATACAAGTTCCAGAAGAACAAAATCCACAGGGTCAGATTCATCTCAGCAACATCGTCCCAAGCCCTGGTACCCAAATTGTCATAGCCACACACCACGGGGATGAATCTCCAAACCAGGCACAGTTATGGGAGGAAGGGATTTATTGGAGTTATAGATCCAGGGGTAGTTACATAATGGCAAAATAGGCTGGCCCCCTTTCACAGGTCTAAGCAGAGAAAGACAGAGCAAGAGAAGCCATCACCAACATCACACACACACACACACACACACACACACACACACACACACACACACAAACCAACAAACCAGTAAACAGTCAGGGATAAGAGAGATTGCCTTTCCCTTTATAGAGCCTTGGGGAGGAATCTTGCAATCCTTTTCCTTTTCCAGACTTGTTGACTTCTTGTGACTATGGAATTTCATTCCTTCAATGTCCTCCCAAGAAGGGAAATTTGTTTCTAGCGAACACGACTTCCTGAATCCTGTGAGCCTCCTTCTCTCTTCAATTCAGAGGAAATCTGCTCCATAACAATCAAGATTACTAACAGGTCAAGTTGACAACAAAACTTAACCATGACAGTTTGGGTGTCAGCACATAGTCACAGGCCAGTTGTCCCCCCAATCAGCATGTAATCTAAAACAGGTAGGATGCTGTCTCAAAGTTCCAACACAGCTCCAAGAGCCCAAGGGCAGTTCACTGAAGAAGGTCATAAAGACCAAGTAGTTAGAAATATAACACAGAGACACTGGAGGATGGACTCTCAGAAAAGCAAAGGAGACAGAGGGGAGCTTAATGGAGCCCCAGCAATGTTCACGCCAGAACACCAGTATCCAGTGAATGGCTCTAATCATTAGATATATCTTCAACCAGTTAGGTAGTGGCCAAGCAATTTACTGGCTAACTGAGGTAGATCTTAATTCCTTCCCTTAGTTCTCTGGCATTGTCTACCATAGCAATGCTGTGATCATGGTAACTCTAGTCTGAAGTAAAAGTTGCTCCTTTGGAATTTCTCAGCTGTTAGAGTCTCAGGGAAAGAAAATACTTAGCCAAGATTACAAGGACAAGTAAATGAGGTCACATCTGTGCTGTGAGGTGGTGACAAATCTTTTCCCTAGACAGTGGCCTTTTTGAGGGATATATAAGGGAAGCAGCAGATGTGAGCTGTCTTCAGGATGGTTCTCATCCCTCTCTATTCTACTTCTCCTGTCCCTTCTGACAGGAGAGCATGTATAATGAAAGTCTGGAGGCCTCAGTGTCTAAGACAGTGGGATGTGGAGAAGCATATGCTGCAAGAGGGTTAACTGTATATAAAGCCATATTGGCTTATCTTTCCCCACACAGACAGAAGAGAGCTGACTGATTATACTATAGCAAGACTAGTTATTCAGGATCTAACTTCTATACTTCTCCCAACATTCAATCCACCACTCATTGAAATGTTTCATTAGTTTCACTTCTGATGAATTAGCTTTTCTTAAATAGTTATATTCTGAAAAAAGTTTGATTTTTTCAAATCATTTCTTAACTATCCCAAGAGTACCTAAAAAAATTGCCTAGATGATTAAAAAATCATTTATATGCTCCAACAACCTAGCCACACTAAATTTCATTAAACATTCCAAAAGAAGCGGAAAAAAATCAGTTCCAGACTGAAAGTAAGAATAAGAAACTTAGAGCCCAAGGGGAACAAGAAACTAGAAACAGAATGAAAATGTTTTCTCCAGCAGAGACTCCTGTTGAGAGATGATAATAAAAATGTTCACAGGCATAGAGACACTATTTCAACTTGGCATAATATGAACAAGAGTAAAAAAAAAATCTTTGAATTTCTGGAAGCCTATTTGTCCAAGCATTTGAGTCTTTTAGACAAATGCATGTCACTTTTTACTGCTTATCAAATATTATTTCAGTTCATTGGATTAAATCTTTTAGTTTGACTTCATTTCAAAAAATGTAAAACTATTTTTTCCTACAGTTGAATAAGCCCACAGGTAGATAGCATATGCAATTTGATATTATGTTTGCTTTGCAATGCAACTGAGCTGTCATGTAACATCTAACTATTTTCACCATTGTTTAATTTTTTTTAATTGAAAGATTTGAAGCCATTTGCAAACCTAATTACCACAACTTGTCAGGAATTGTTCTAATTCTATTGTCTTACTAGAATTTAACAATACAAAGTATTGTTTGAAGTAAAGTAGGCCATGGCTAAGGCCAAACAATAGTTGTTGGCATTTTAAAATCCTCTTGGCTCTAGTGGAATTTGACTTCTACAGAATATGAGTTAGTGTAAAGTCGGCTACATTTTTCAATCAATCAGAAACTGTTCAATGAACAGCTACAAAATAAATTTGTAGAGAAGTTGACGGAAGGATACAGCAGTCATATACAACAACCAGATCATATGCAATTTTTAAAGGAGTAATAGCATTTCCAGATAATTTTCATTTCTTGAACAATATGTTTTAGCTAGATGTGTTGACACACACTTATTTTTTTTAGTTTACATAAAAAACACTACTTGAATTAATGATCTTAATACCCCATAAAATTAACAAAGATATTTTACTTTAGAGACCTTGTTAATTCTAGCAATATATTTATATATGGTCTATTATGTATATAATATATGACACTTGAACATATTATTCAAAGAAGATAACAAAAGGAACAAAGGATACACATGCATAAAATTAAATAGTAAATTGTTACAGAATATGTGTAACCTCAAATTTTTAAATTTTATCAATTCTTATATAGTTATCTAAAAGATTAATCTTCTCACAATAAAATTTACTGTAAATACCTCTTCTGGCTTGCTTAATATCTTTTTCTTAATGTGGTGCTATTAATATAAAATGTCCTCCATTGCCTCATGTGTTTGTGATAAAACCTCATATTTAATCCCAGCTGGTGAAGCCTTTTGTAGATAGTGTCTTGCTTCAGGAGGTGTGTCACTGAAGGGCAGGCCTTGGTATTTTATATTCCAACCTAGGAAACCATTGCTTGCTAGAGCTCACTTTTACTGCTTACTCCCTGCTAATGTGGTGTGATGTGATACCCAGCTTTTGTATTGTGCCATGCCTTCCCTACTGTGATGAAATTTCCCCTAGATAATAAAGCTTTTCTTCCAGAAGTTGTTTATGCTCAAGTGTTTTGTCTCAGCAAAGAGAAGGTAACTGCTACAGAAAGTACTGAGAATTAGGGTTATTGCTATGACAAACCTGACCACATGATTTTTAATTTTTTGAAGCTGTTTGTGGGAGGAATATAGAAGGATTTATAATTAGAGAAGCTTTATAATGTTTTTAGTAGTTTAGTGGGCCATTCTTGTAGGAGTTTAAAGACTTAAATTCAGAGAGAGGTGTGAGGTTCAGTTTATGAAATTTCAGAGAAGGAAGAGGACTTTGTCAGAAATGAAAAGGTAATGGTTATAACTGTAAATACATAGTGAGTTTGAGAACAGCCTGAGCTATATGAGACTCAGTCAATAAACAAAGGAAAAAGAAGAAGAAAATAGTGAAAATATCTAAAGTAGAAACAATAATATGAAAGAATCACATGCTTGATTACATCAAATTGTGACTCTACAAAACTAATAAAAGTAGAAAACAGTCTATAGCAAAATCCCAACTAAAAAAACTACCTTATATTTAAATATATAGAAACTTAAATGGTAATGTTACTTTTCTCATCACCATGAAAAAAAAAACACCTCATAGAAAAAAACCCACTGACATTGTGAGTTGATTTTGCCTCCCAATTCAGATGGTTCATTCTATTGTTGTTTGGTAGGCATGTCAACTGGAATGGCTCCATCCCTAGAGGCAGGAGCATGTATATCATGGTGGCTTCTTCGTATGGCACAGTCCAGGATGTAGACATCCTAAAGATTCCCAAAACCTCCCAAAGCAGAAACCCTGCCTATGTGTATATTTCACATTCAACTCATAACAATCTGTAAGAAAAAGAAGATAAAACAGAGAAAGTCTTATAGCTACTGATAACCAGATCTGTGAAAATTGAAATGACAGTGATGTATTATTTTGTACCTCTCAGATCATTATAATATTCCCCTCTGTTCTTCGGGTGAGCACCAAGCATATATGCATTAGTGAAGAAACATTCCACCTGGAAAAAAGGACTTCAGAATAATCTCTAACGCTCATGCAGAGCAAACACCCAGGCTGTAAATTCCTCTTCAAACACGTGGATAAAAATTAGTTCTAGCCGGGTGTGGTGGTGCACACCTTTAATCCCAGCACTCGGGAGGCAGAGGTAGGAGGATCGCCGTGAGTTCAAGGCCACCCTGAGACTACAGAGTGAATTCCAGGTCAGCCTGGGCTAGAGCGAGACCCTACCTCGAAAAACCAAAAAAAAATAGTTCTAGGCAAAAAGTTGTTATGGTATTGCCAGTCAGGGCTCAAATACAGGTACCAAAGGGATCACACCATCTCTAAGTATTCAACGAAGCTCAGAACACAGTGCAATAATATCAATAGAAGTTCCAAAGCACCTCATATTGAGGAAGTTAAGGTTCATAATGTGTGGCTTCCACACAAAAATGACCAAATTAAGTCAATAGAGATGATTTTTAAATTCCACAAATACAGAATTAGTAACTAAAGTCACTAAAACAGTTATAACTATCTTCTTTCTAAATGTTAAATAAGTTCAAGGAATTCATGAGAACCTAAAGACAATTATGGATGAATTAAAAACAAGCAAGGGCTGGGGATATGGCTTAACAGTTAAAAGAATCTTCTTACAAGGCCTATTATCTTAGGTTCAATTCCCTAGCACCCATGTAAATCCAGATGCAAAGTGGAGCATACATCTGTAATCCCAATGTGCCTACAAAAACGAGAGGCGAAATCAAGAGAATCCGAAGCTGTGGTCCAACTAGTCCGAAATTCATTTGCAGTTGGCAGTTTATTTGCAGAGACAAGAGACTCTGTCTCAAAAGAAGATGGGGCACAGATACCTCCAAGCTGTCCTCTAAAATCCAAATAGGTACACACACACGCGCGTGCACACACACACACAAATTAATTAATTAAATAATTAATTAAAAAAAACAAGATCTAAATATGCTCACCACTATACCATCAATGCTGCACTAAGACCTAAACTAAACTCCTAGAAATGAAAATATAATATGTGACATGAAAAATATTTACTTGAAAATGGAGGCTGGGGAGATGGCTCAGGGAGTTAACAGTGCTTGCCACCCAAGCATGAGGACATGAGTTTGATCCCCACAACTCAGGCAAACATCCAGGTGTGGACAAATACACCTATAACCCCAATCCTGAGTGGGGGGTACAGACAGGAGAACCACTGGAGCTCACAGCTCAGTCAGACCAACCAAAAAATGGTGTCACCATGTTCAGAGAGAGACGCCATTTCAAGGAAACAACGCAGAAAAGATGATACAGGTGGATGCCTGATGTTCTATTCTGGTCTCTGCATGCAAGAGTGCTGGGTACAAGCAGCTACACACTTGCATGTGCAGTACATGTAGATGTCACACACATACCACACAATACACTGATAACAAATGAAGTTCAAACACCAAACATGTAAGCTGCCTGCAAAAGCTGTCCAAAGTGCAGATATTTCTAAATGAAATCACAGAATTTCACTATTTTTACACCCTATGAGGCCTTTCTGTTGATAGATTTTTTTTTTAATCAATGATCCCTTGCTGTTATTTTGTAGGACTCAAATTCAGTGGCTTCCTCTTGGCAGGATTTGATTCTAAATTAGAATGACAAAAAATGATAAAAATCTTTGACACTATGACATTAAAAAAGTGAAGAGATCTTTGTCATTTCATGAAACAATTTGATTAAATATTTCCAACTGGTTCTGAATAAAGTATAAAAATGTAGAGGACTCATTTATCTAAATATTCAAAGCACTGAAAAGTACTAAAGGAGATTTATAAGGACCGTCAGCCTCGTTGGTGATAAACAGAAAGAAAGCAGCGTGTAAAGTTAGAGTATCAATTTGCTTTTATTGACCTGTGACTGTCACAGCATTTCTTTTTTTAAATATTGTATTTATTCATTTTTCAAGCAGAGAGATGCAGAGAGAGAGAGAGAGAAAGAGAGATAGAGAGAGCACCAGGGCCACCACCTAGTGGGTCTGGCTTACGTGGGTACTGAGGAATTGAACCAGGGGCCTTAGGCACTCGAGGCAAGTGCCTTAACCTCTGAGCCATCTCTCCAGCCTGTCACAGCATTTCTTGGCCTGATGAAAGCATTGGTTTTCCTTTGACCCTGTCTACTCATGAATGTTTATTCAATACCACATGAAGATATATAAAAACTTTCTTTAATATTTTGGGCTTGGTTTAATATATAGTGGCAATCATAATAGGGACAGATATTTCACTTTTAACTAAATAAAATTCCAAAAGCTTTTAATTCGTTATGTGGGTTGAATTAAAAGAAAAAAATCGTTAAAATTAATTTACCTCACTTCCTACATGAGGCATCTTCTGTCACCTATATCAAACATGCTTTGCTTAACTGTTTGTGAAGTTCTAATGAATAATTATAGTTTTGTTTATTTTTTTAGATATAAAAAGAAATAGTCTGGATGAAATGGCTCATGCCAACCTGAGCTACTTACACAGTGAGCTCCAGACCAGCCTGTGAGAAGAAAAAATATCAACAGTGCATGAATTTAAGGAAGACTTATTTGAGCTTTATGAAAAGTTGTGTATCATCTTCCTAAGAAGTACTGACTTCTGAAGTAAGCACTCACATATCTAAAGAATGTGTTGATTCTCTAGAGTTTCCAGGGTCATATGGCTGCCATGACTGAATGTAAACATCTTCAAAACTTGTACTTTCTCATTATGTTCATCCTCACCTTTATTTGGAAGTATAAATTAATTATTTAATTTTAAAAACTTATTTATTGTTAATAATTAGATACATTTTAAGAGCAAGTCTTGTGATGGTACCCCCATTTCCCTCTTCCCTGTCCCCAACCCAGTGAGAGCCTTCCTCAGTGGGATTTCTGGAACAGTCTATGGAATAGGAAGTTAATAATTATACAAGCAGTAACCATTGTGTGTGTGTGTGTGTGTATTGTTGTTGTTGCTTTTGTTTTACCCTCTTACACTAAGTTCCCTGAGTCATGGTGAGTGAGATTTAAGTCTGCTTTGCTGTTGAGATCTTAAGAGTCTCTGGGTTTCTGCTTTGGACTGTGCTGGGTATCTTAGGTGTCTGCCTGCATTGTCTTTCATAGGTCATCTGACTTGCTGTGGAGGCAGCTCTCTTGCTCATCTCACGACTTCCTCAAAGGTATCATTTAGGCCTTAGATGATGAGTGAGGAGTGGTTCATCTCCTGCCTGGATGTCAGCCATCATCCCAGGTCCTGTGCGTCGAATTGGGTTGTCCACCGTTCTCTCTGCCTTCTGAAAAATATAAACAGAATTTCCAATGGAGAGTGAGATCAGTATAGGTTAAATGAGACAAACAATGTTAATTCAGCAAGATTCTAATGGATATAGGCCTCTCTGTAGACCCCTGGTTAGTGGGGATTTCCCTTTGGAGTTGGGGTTCTTGGTCTCCATAAGAATTTGCCTTGGATCCCAGTTCCAACTAAGTATTGCTTGAGCACATACCTTTTCTTTTCTATTTTTTTTTTTTGTGTGTGTGTGTGTGGTGCTGGAGATTGAACCCAGGGCCTTCTACATTCTAGGGAAGAGCTATTTATGAATCCCCTGACTACTTTTAATCTCATATCTTCTTCTAACCATCTTATTTTACCTTTACCTCGAGGCAGTCCTATGGTACTTGATTCTATGTAGCCCAGGCTGGTCTCCATCTTGCAATCCTCTCCGTTAAACGGGATTACCCATGGATGCCACCTCACCAAGCTCAGCTATTTGCTTGTTGTTTGTTCTCTTTTTGAGCTCACTGAAATCAAAAGGGCTGAGGGTGGGGACATGGCTCTGCAGTTAAAGGTGACTGAGCCCCAGGCCACTTAGTCTGATGTCCAGTTAGTTGGGCAGTTCATTTGCAGTGACAAGAATCCCTGTTTCAAAGAAGGTAGAACAGCTTATCAATGGATTGCCAACTGATCTCCACATTCAGTCTTGAACTTTCCAATAGGAAGAGAGGCCATTTGTTCATGTGTTCCTCCCTGACAAGTTTTATGCGGTCTTTTGGGAAGGGAGAAAATATGTTTAATACACAAAACCTAGTTATACCTAGGAGTTAAAAAGGGCATTTTGAAAAACAAATTAAATTAATTAATTTTGGTTTTGGAAAATTCATCCATTAACCAATCATTTAAACCACATTCATGGACTATGTACTATGTGTAATGCATCATGGTAAATTATTAGAATAAAATAGAGCCCTGTACCTTATCAAGCAAAATTTTTATATCAACAAAGGAAGGGTTTAATGAGTCAGAAATGATCAGACAGTTTAGCTGTTTATACAAAGTGTCATGTCAATGTGAAGGAGCCATCAAGACCTGGGGGGGGGAGCCTAGGGGAATGTGATCATTTAAAATATGGTCTTAATCCAATCATCACAGCAAGTCGGAAAACCCATGAAAGGTCAATGGGGACACACACCAAGGATACCCAACACAACCCAAAGCAGAAGTCCAGAGATACTTAAGATCTCAACAATAAAGCAGACTCAAAACTCACCCACTGTGACTCAGGGAACTGAGTGGAAGATGGGGTGGAAAGAATGTAAGAGTCATGGTGGAGGAGACTATCCAGAGACATCGCTCCCCCCATCAGCAATAACACACAAAGGGGTAAGAAAAAAACCTGGCTACTTCTGGTGCAGTTCATAATACCCTACCGTATGGGCAGATCCAGAATATGCACCGAGGAGGGACTCCAGTGGGTAGGGGACAGAGAGGAGGGAAATGGGAGCACCTTCACAAGATTTGATCATGTATATGCTTGGTCATAATAAAGATATTAATAAAAAAAACAAAACAACAACAAAAATGTGGTTTTAAAGTCTTTCTTACTAGTCACAACAAGCAGATAAGTTTTCCCTGGGGTCTTTTGGGGTACCACACTCTAGACAGTCCTCTCACAGCTTAACAGAGTGAGAAGCATAAGCCACTTGAAGAAGCCATAGGCAGGTTTTCTCGGTCCTCCTGAGATCAGCCTTGGGCTCATTGAGTCTCATCAACAGACACGAATGTGAAGAAGCCATCAGATGATGTCAGCCTGCGCCACTGTGTCTCTCTTAGCTAACATATCAGCTGGCTTGCCTTTAGTTTTGATATGTCTCTTGTGACGTCCATTTGGTTCTCCTCCATTATATTAAGCCTGGTGGTAAAGCTAATAAGCTGACTTTGTACCCATTCAATATGTTGGTCCATCTTTTCTTGCATGACTCACATTAAGTTCTCCTTAGGATCTGTGCCAGTGTGATCAGGGTTTAGTGTCGTGTCTTCTTCTCTTCCCAGGAAAGTGAAAATGAGCCTCAAGAGTGATGAGATTAGAGATATGGGTCTTCTAGCCATATGCACGATTAGCAAATGTAACATGCTGAATTTAAGCTAATGATAACAACTCTCCCTTCTGCCCTGATGTCACTACTGTGGTCCCACCTGCTCAAGATATTGGAGAAACTGTGATGAGTTGGTGGTTGAACCAAACTATTGGGTTGAGAATACGCAATTTTGATTGCAATATGCATTTGGGACCATTTTGGGATGTTTCAATAGAACTAGTAAGAAATGACATATCCCCTATAATTTCATACTTGAAACTCCTTTTCATAGTTTTATTCACTAACCAAATGGGGAAAGATAAAAATGATTAAAATCTAAAGGCCATAAAATAAATAATGAAATCAAGAGAAATGACTGTCATTGAAAGTGAATTACATCTTTAAAAATTCATATTAGATGAAAAGCAACAATACATTAAGAAAAATATAAAACTATAAGAGAGGTAATAAAGACTTGGGTTGTTTTATATATTTTTTTAATTTACAGAAGCAAATTATATACATATGTTGGAAAAATATTTAAAATTTTTTTGTCATGAAATGTTGATAACTACAAATACACATAGATGTCAAATCCCTTGAAGGGCTTGCAGGGCTTGTGGGGCTTGCAAAGTCCCATCCCCAAAGCATGTGCATCCATCAGCCTTGGGTGAGGTGAGAATTTAAGTCTCATTAGTTCCCAGGGGCTTTGTCTGCTACTAAGGATTCTGGGGCCACACTGAAGAGAACCACTGATTTCCTTAGATAGTTGTCTCAGTCTCTGCTTTATTGCTTCCTTCTACTTTCATCATAAAGAACTCTGTAGCCTGCTCAAGGCTTTAAAATCTGTTGCCCTTGAGAAAGTATTGCCTCACACAAATGATGGTCATGTTGAGATTTTTTTAAATTATTTCTTTGTTGCTTTCATGAATAGACGTCGTCATCTTGAACATATAAGTACCACCACATTTTGCCCAACACGAACTCATTTCCAACCTGAATGGGTACATATTTGCATTTTGAAATACTCAGATGCAAAATCCCACCTTGTTCAAGATGTCCAAGAGTTAGCATAACAATTATTTAATTTCTATTCAGACAATAAAGCAAAAACTTAAAAGTCATTGCATAACAAAAAAATCTTGTTATTTTGTATATGTTCAAAATGATCCTGTGACTGAATTGGACCATTATGGTTATGAAAGGAGCAGTGGTATTTTATGATATTGAGGTTTTGGTTGACTATTCCACAGTGCCCACAATAGTGAGTGAATTTGGGGCATTTGTGTCGTTTTTACTTAGTGGCAGGGTGATGGTTGGTTGTAGAGTGCTTGGCACAGAGAGCTGTCTATGGCAGTTCTCTGAGTCCTACCAGCTGTTGGGTTGCTTTTGGAATACTCATGGACAGCTTCTCATTATTGTTCAGAAGAAAACCTCTGTTCTTGGTTTCATAGAAACCTGATTCTATAACCACTGTGTTTGTGTGTGTCACACTTCTCTTACTGTCTGATGGGGAGAGAAACCACCTCATTAATCTGCTCAGTGGGTTGTATAACACTGACTTAAACACAAAAATTTAATTCTAAAATGTTGAAAAGAGAACTTACCTCTTTCCACGGTAGACTAATTTCCCAATTTTCTCCTTTAAAGTTTATAAATGGAAACTAGCATAGAGTTGCCTATGTGTTTGATAAAAGAGATCAGGGGCCTTTCTATGGACAAATGTAGATAGACACACGTGCGTCATAGTGCATTCTCAATAAGTCTTGAATTCAATGATTATTTCCAGGAAATAAAGTAGATACACTCTTGCTTACTTCTACTAAGTATAACCTAGGCCATATAAAGCCAACAAAAGAAAACTGAGGAGTTGAGAGGCAAAGGCAGCCATATAAGGACCAAATGGCCCAAGGAACAATTTAGCAATGTGAAGATGAGTCCTCTGGATTTCCATTTTTTGTGCTTGTATATATTCTTTTTTAAATTTTATATTCCTCTCGTATGTTTCAGATGTAGAGCTAAAGAAGCTATTTACCTGGAAATGCCAATAGATCTAGAAAAATAGAGCCCAGGAAAAAAGTCCACTCTTTCTCGCCAAAGGTTGCAAAAGGACACCCGAGAAACACAGAAAGCTTTTGGATAATAACTATCTGATGTCTGCCAAACTCCACAGAAACAACTGGCTCCTTGCCTACCTAGGCCGACAGAAGCCAAGGGTGGAGGTGGACTATCACCCTGCCCAGCAAAAATGAGGCTCTTCCCTCTGCCCACAGGGACCCTGGCAGAGAGTCACAACTTATACCTGTATCTGTTGTCCAGGGGGCCTATGGAGAGTTCCAGAGAGCAATAAGGAGGCCTCCTGCCCCTCTGTGTCAAAAGTCAGGAAAGCACCAAATGACCACCACCAAAAGAAAAACCGCTACATCAATGAAGATATATCACAGCATCATGAGTATGGAGTGACAGAGCTCCCAGATACCCAAGCTAGAAAAATAAAATCTGAGGAACAAACTAACTTTTAAAACATATTAAATAATGAAAGTATCAAAACATCCGAGTTCAATTCCCCAGTAATGGGTCCTAGATCTGTGTCATGATTAAAATATGGCCCTTCAGAATGTCCCCACTGTATTGTACTTGTGTTAATCAGGTCAGGTAGATATTATTCTGTTTCTTTGGGCCTGTGACCCTGATTAACTGCACATAAAATGGGGGCTGCCTTGCTGCTAATTGCTACCACTAATAGGGGAAGTTGGGTGCAAAACATGTCAAGGTTAGGTCGTGATTTTTTTCCTAGTATCTCAGAACAAAATTCATAAAGTGGAAGCTTTACCTCCCTGGAGGTACCAAGCTGTGGAGCCAATGAGGGTGATGTTGCTTGGACCTGTCACTAGATGGCGCCAGCAGCATCTAAAATAGCCGAGCCCCTGAAACACTCTGGCCAGCAGTATTCCTTAAATTGTAGAAAGAAAAATAAATAAATAAATTATTTTGCTCAATCCGTAACAAACTCTGCTCTCTAAATGTTCGCCAAAACCACAAATTCTATTAGAAATTATACACTGTTTATCTTATTTATTGGCATTTTTTTCCAAAACTGGTGCACTTCTATGCTTATCTACAGTCATTACTTAGTTCCTGTCACACTGTGCCAAACTGCAAAGGCTGCAGCATAGAAACTTAAAAGCCCCCCCCCATGTATAAATATCTGAAAGAAAATGGAAGACAATAGTCCAAACAGGGAACCTTATCTAAAGTCAGATAAACACCCTAATGTCTAGGCTTTGCCCAATTTTTGCGCTTACATTACTAGAAGTCGTTAAGTTACCTTTTTTCTGACTCTAGGACTGATTGCGTGAAGGGAGTAGTGAAATGGACTACAAAATTATGGCCTCAAACAAATGAAGTTGAATCTTTATCTTGCTCATGTTGGAAAACAGCTTCTTGCTTCTAGATTTCCGGCCCTTTCTTAAATAGTTCAAGTTTATCCGCTTATAACTTCCACTGGCACATAGACCAGCTTTTCTGCCTGTTTATTTATTATTTAACAAAAAGCCCCCACTGAGGATAAGCGACAGGTCGAGATCCATCAGTCCAGCTCAGGAAGGTGTTCAACAAAAACATTGAGACACTTAACAATTGCTTGAAAGTGGCCATTAGACCAGAGGACTTTCATCTTTGGGCCCAAAGTGTCATCAGTGGATACAAGATATGTCTTCATTGCTTCATTTGTTAGCCTCTACTACTATTTTATAGAGAGCTCTCCTGTATGAAGAGACTTTCTGATCAAATCTGCTAAGATATTACAACTCTTTTGAGAGAGATTAAAGCAAGGCGACTTTCTTTTGCAGGTAAGGACTCCCAAGGGAACATAGATGCCACCTGCCTGACAAGATTAAAGTGGGGACTGCAGAAGATGCCTGTCAGAATCCTCTTCCCCACCTTCAGCAGCCTTGAGTCACCCTGGGCTCCTAAATGGTGTTGGGGTTCTAAGTCTTGAGGGCAACGATGTGGGTAGGCAGGCATTAGGCTGAGAGGCTCTGTTTCCTGCAGTTATTTGGGAGGTGATGAGGAGATGAGCTGAAACCCTCTGAAGCACGCAGGGATTCCTCTCCACCTGCCCAGGACACAGTGCACCAGACAGTCAGGAGGTGATTCTGTCCAGGCTGTTGCCAGAGCACAAGCCCCCGATGGGAAGAACACGGTGTGTCTGTCAGGTGATTTAGAAAACAGTCACAGGAGAGAGCAGACAAGTGGTGAGGTGGAGATTGAACTTTGAATTATTCTCAGTCAAGGGCATCTTGTATTGAGCGAGACAAGGTGTGTTTCTAGGCAGTTTCTGAGAGACAGACCTGTAAGCTTTGCTAATCATTCATGAAATGGAGAAGGCGCAGTAGGCCAGAGGGGACATGAAAGTGCTTGTATCTGGCTTCCTCACATGATCAAGAAATGTTGGAGTTTGGCCTTGGGATGGGCAAACGAGGAAGTCATGGTCAATCCTTTGGGGAGTCCTAAGGAAGATTGGGCAGTGATTCTTTTCCAAGTCACACAGGAGAACAGATTCCTAAGCCAGTTCTTAGAACATAAAATGCTGAGGAATTTTAGAAAATGAAAGGAGATTTGGGAGGTTTCTTAACTACACCTGATCGCCGGGCATTCAAGGCTCAAGGAAAGTTCAGCACCTTCAGTTCACCCTGCTTTATTATCAAAACAAACATGTCTCATTCCTTGACAAACAGCTCAGACATGACCATTGACCTCCCTAAGTCAGGAACCAGAGTCTAACAATATTCTTGAAGACTCTTAGCAAGTCAATTGAATCTATTGTCAAAAGCAATATTCCAAAGTTAATTTAAAAATCTGACTTTTACTATGGGCTCTAGAAGATTCTAGAACCAAGCAATAGCTCATTCTATAAAATAGAGAGCTCCAATGTACTGCACAGAGGAGTTGAATTTAAGAAAGCAGTAAAAATATTTATTAAATATGTTGTCTCAAAGTACTTTCCTTAGAGGCTTAAAACCAGATTCACGAGAATTTTTTTCTTTAGAAAATTGTCTAATTTCAATAATCAGTTAGTTATGTGGTACTGAACGCAAGCAGTTGTTTTTGCTTGACCTGTTCTCTGGGGTCCTAATACAGAAGGGCCTCCATGGGCTTGGTTTACAAACCCTTACTGAGAAGCATTGGCAAGGGTCAGCTGTGTGAGAGTCCTAAAGACCAGGCTTCTTCAAAGAGGGCGGCTTAGGTATGTCTCCAATCCCAGTCCTCAGCAGAAGCATGAGTTCCAAGGCCTGCCTTAAAGGAGGTGGCGATGAACTATAGAACAGAAATATCACAAAAGGATGGATTAAAGAGCCCTGGCAGTGTTGAGCCCAGTGGGTACGAGGCCTCAATAGATAGAAATCTTTTAATTATGCAGCATTACCAGTTGAGTTTCTTGCAGTTGAGAAGGGGATGTTCTTGGTGATGTTGATAAATTTGGGTGAATTACCTTAACAGCATGCAATCAAACCCGGAGCATCACGAAAGGTCATGTTAGTGTCCTAGACAGTGTCTGGTCCAGGGATAAATCCCAGCCATATGGATTCCTGTGGTGACCATTCAATCACTGGGAATATGTCAAGTCATCTGAATTTTGTTCCCACTGCTTCATGCTGCAGATAGAAAGACAAAAGTCCTAGAGTCCCACGGAGCTTCTCGGGCTGTCATGTTTTTGTTCCTAGGGGTGATAAGTGAAGGAGCGAAGAAGGATTTGAATGCCTGGAGTGATTTACAAGGCGATAGCTAGACAGTTCAGAAAGGTGGAAGCACTGAAAATCTATCAGGGTTTGTTCAAGTTGACAAGATCCAATCCAGTCGCAGTTAACAACATAGGTTTTTCTTTCAGGAGTGGGAAAGGAAGTTAACTGAGCTCATCAACCAAGCTCATCAGTTACATACAATTTTCAAAGAAGTGCAAAACAGTTCAAAGACTGATCCCTTGTGTGAAATCTGGGAAACCAAAGATATTCACTATAATTTTCTAGGGAAACAAAAATTCTCTCAATCAACACCTTCTTTTGATTGAAAATAATCTCAAAAGAATCTTTTTTTTTTTAATTTTGTTTTTTGTTGTTTTGACGTAGGGTCTCCCTCTAGCCCATGCTGACCTGGAATTCACTAGGTAGTCTCAGAGTAGCCTCAAAGTCATGGTGATCCACCTACCTCCGCCTCCCAAGTCCTGGCATTAAAGGTGTGTGCCATTCTTGATCACAAAATAACATGGACCTTATTTTGGACTTGGCCTGCAGATCTGCACTGCTACAGAGAAAGTGGTGATTACCACGCACTCAGTAAGTTTTCTGTACTGCAAATCATCCTGGGAACTCGAGATTAGACTTTTATATGCTTCTTGTGGCTTCTAGACCAAATCAGCTTCATCGCCAGATCTATCCTGCTCTTGAGATACCTCAGATGTCCTGAGGTTCTGGCACCATCATGAAGTAGCCTTCCCAGTACAACTATGAAGCCAAGAAGGAACTTGTAAACTCTGTCAGACAGTAATCAGGCCAGTTTTCCTAAGAGGATCTTTAAGAATTGGCTCCATCAAGTCAACATCAGTTTCTTATAAATCTTATATATATCTGATATATATATATATCATATATGTATATGATTAAATAAACATCATAATGTTTAATTAGTGCTGATTTATTTGTCTACCACCACAAATATTTAAGAGTAGCCTCTAAATAAATCCGTTTTTCTCTTTCTCTTTCTCTCTCATATAGTCATTGAATTTCTGGGTGCCGAGTCTTGCTCAAATTTTAGGTTTCTTTGTATTCAAACACATAAAACGGCACTGCCTTTCCTCTGCCATTGATCATTTGCATCCACTTACGGCCTGAACCATTCACAACATACATGCTCATTCATTATCATAATCTAATGGCTTCAGTCAAAATAATGTGCGTAGAATATTGGAATGGGTGAACGAGGAAGTGAGTTAGGAGAAGGGGCTGTAGTTTTAAAAAAGACACATATGATTTGAGTGTGAAATGACCATATAGGCACACGTGTTTGAATACTTGGTCCTCAGGCTAGTGGCTCTGCGTGAGAAGGTGGTGAAACCTTTAGGAGGTGACAGCTTGCTGGGGAAGTGGGTCACTGGGGCTTGAGGTTTGTAGCCAGGACTGACTTCCTGTTTGCTCTGCGATTCCTGATGGTGGACACAGAGTGACCAGTTCTGCTTTGTACTCCTGCAGCCACGCCTTTCTCGCCATGATGACATGCATCTCCTCAAAACTGTAAGTCGGAAAAAAAGCCTTCCTTCTCGATTGCTTTCTGTTAGGTATTTAGTCCCAGCAACAAGAAAACTAATACAGATGGGTTGCCACTCCATCATAAATACAAATATATACTTTTAAAACAGTGATATTTTCCAAAAATGTTATAAGTGAAGATTAAAATGGGAAAATCTTGAGTTTCTGAATTGTGTCTTTTGCTTGTCAACATCTTGCTATTATTGAAAAATACAAATTAAATTTAAAATTTTTAAATACACTTTTATTCTGGGTAAAATAGTGAATGAGTACATCCAGAAAGAAAAACCTGGTTTCTTTGATGTTTGGCTAGCTATCCATAGAAGAAATCAAAAGGAAACAGGCTAGCAATTCAGTTCTTCCCACAATACCCACTGGGTTTTATTTTTCATGGCTGTCCCTGAGCAAAATCAGTAGCAATTCACTGTAAGCTTCGTCTCTGGGGAGGGAGGCACGGGTTATCAGCAATGACTGATTAACATGTGGGACATTTATCTAACCATTGCACTTGCCTATAAAGGCCACGAAGAGTTATTCATTAGAATTTCATGGGTGCAGTCAATACCAGCAAGGAAAGTTAAACAAATATTACTGAGAGCAAATTTTAAAGCATACTTCAAAGGTCCATGACATTAGGACTAATACAATCTCTGCAAAATAATCCTTGAAACTACTTTAGGGAACTTATTCCATGGGTAGCACTTGGACCGTTTCTCTTTCACTGGTGTGTGTGTTTTCTTTCTCTCATTTGCCTTCTTTTTGTTTACTGCACATCCTATGTGTTTACGTATGAATACACAGCCATTCATCCTGATGTTTTGTTTTTTGTTTTTGTTTTTTGAGTAGCTTACAAGGGGCTGATACTGTGTTGGGTACTGGGGTTTATTTCTCCTAGGCTGCTGTTGCTTCTGAGCTAGGAAAGGCCACGACTATAATACTGTGGTGAAAAGTAAAGTGGGGAAGTTCAGTGTGATTTGGACACCTCTAGGAGAGTACCAAACTTTAGGAATGGAGAAAGTCAGAAACAAAAAGTATTCTTGAAGAATGCAGCAAGTTAAGTGAGAACGGGAGTAGATGCTATGGTTTGTATATAAATTGTCTTCACACACACACACACACAAAGTCTCATATCTTGGAGCTTTGGTGCACAAATAGACTATTTTGGAAGGTTCTGGAAACTTTAGGAGGTGGAATTTAACTGCAGAAAATAGGTCACTGGAGGTGGAGATTCGATGGTATCTTGTACCTGCCCTCTTTCTGTTTTGCTCTCTGCTTCCTGTCCACCATGAAGTGAACAGCTTCTCCCTCCACATGCTGCCATCACCCGGTGATTCTACACAAACACTTAGAGCCAAGCAAGCATGAAGGGAATCCTCAGAGCCATGAGTTGCTCAGGTATTTGGTCACAGAGACATAATAGGACCTAACATAGTAGGAGCCAGCCACGCAGGAATGGGACAGGGTAACATAGCAGAGATGATCATGTGCCCTCTAGATTCATGAGTTATGACTGAGATCAACCATGGAATCCATGGTGGAAAGAACTTGCGTCAACTGGTCCCGTTATATCCAGTCAGAAACAGAGAGAGATGAAGGCTCGTGTTCTGCTCACTTTCTCCTTTTCATAAAGCCTAGGACGCTAGACCATAAGTTTTCCTTCCTCAGTTAAGCTTTACTGGAAACATATTCACAGACATACACAGAGGTACGTATGTGTCCATGGGGATTCTAAATGTCATCAAGTTGACAGCCAAGATTAATCAGAACATTTGCTATCTACTTCAGGCACTACTATTTAACAGTTGCACCATGAATGTTTGAATAGTGCAAAAAAAAAATAGAAAGATGCAGAGAATTGTAAGGTATCCAAGAAGTGGGTTCAAAGATGTGAGAGTCCCTGACATTCTTATCCAGGTAATCCTGGTAAATCATAAAAGATAAGCTCATCAGATCAGGGATGATCACAGAATAGGCAAGGAGACCATTCTTTAAAGCAACTCCCTGAACTAGGATTAATAGCATATGTTTATAATAATAGGACCTGGCCTGATAAAGCAGGAGGATCATGAGTTCAAGGCCAGCCTATACTGCTGAATATCAAGACCTTGTTTCAAACACACACAAGCATCCCTTCCTTTGGAGTAGGTGTGTAAAGCATGACTCCAGTGGTAAAATTGGATCCAGAACAAGAGAAGACCAAGATGAAAGTTAAAGAAAGCCTGGGGGCAAAATGAAGACATGACTTGTTAACAGCATAAAAGAGTAAAATACAACTTGTAACAAAAAAAAAAGGAGAAAGGAAAAAATACAAATCTTTACGTTGGACACTAAGCAAATTTTTATGGAAAAAAGTGAAAGAAATGAAGAATATACAAGCTGTAAAGCAATAGGAAACACAGTTTGAGTATCCATTCCAAGTTGGCCTCATGAGAATGACTATAAAAATAAATGTCTGCCAGACATTTCAGCTAGTTTATCAAAGATCTTCTGACTAGGGAAATTTTTTTTGTAGAGTTTCTACAAGATTACTGAATCAAATGTTTGTGGATAAAATGATAAATCTTGGAAAACAATCGCCCTACTTTTTCCCCTTCAAAAAGGATTTTTTTTTCAAATGTGTATTTATGTATGCCATTTGTTCAACCACAAGTAAACAGTCAAATTATTTTGTTTATAACCTCAAACCCAAAAGCTTGTTCAGGACAGAAATATGAACCAGAAATAAATTACATGGTAAATCTAACCCTCATTTGGGGTCTGGGACACTATGCACGTGGTTTACAATTTGTTCTTTACACTGTAAATGAAAACCCCAAGGTATTGGCAGCTGAGGAAACATTTTTCTTTCCCTCACCCATCAGATGGGCAAATTTTCAAAAGTTCTGAAACTCAGTCTGCTGATAAAGCCACAAAGGAACTGAATCGTCATTTAGAACTGCTGCTGCTGCAGTGTGTTACAATCACTGTAGGGAAAAATGCTGACAATATCTAAGACAAGTACCTATGAAGTTACCTTTTAACTCCAAACTCTACTTCTACTAAACCACTTCAACAAAAAGTGCACTGAAAAAATTAAAAATACTGCTTAAATGATGTATTATCACTTTTATAGAATAACTCACTAATGGAAACAACCCACTCATCTAATTATATGGTTGAATGAACCATGAAACATCTACACATTAAAATGAATGTATATATAATGATACTATGTAAAAGAAGAAAATCTCTCTATAGTATGGAGTAATCTCTAGAATATACTATTGAAAGAAAGTAAAGGAAAGGGTGCGTATAGAATACTATCTTTTAGATCTAAAGGAAGTATGATGGTTAATCTTGATTGACAATTTGATTGGATTGAGAATCACCTGTAGGATTAGTAAAGCCTCCCCTGGAAACACACACACATACAGAGATAATTAGATCCATGAGATAATTAGATCATGAGGGCTCTGACCAAATGAATGGATTAACCACTGATGGGTTCATAAGGAAACAGCATTGTTGGAAGGTAGAACTGTGGAATAAGCTTAGATGAAAGCACTTGGTCATGGGGGCTTGGCCCCGTGGCTGTCTTTTCCTTGGCCCCTGCCTGTCATTGTTCTGCTCTGCTTCCTGGCAACAGAGGTTGAACAGCCCAGTTCTACCCCTCTGCAATGATGGGAAGACACCTATGAAACCATGAGCTAAAATAATTCCTCCCTTGAAGTTGTTTCTTTCTGGAATTCAGTCATAGCAATGGGAAAGTCTGACTATTCCAAGGTGTGGTAGTTTGAATGAATGTCCCCCTAAAAATTCAAGAGTTTTATTAAAGCTTGTAACTTGAAAGAGGTGGCACTGTGGGAAGTTCCTAGGGCCCAGCCCTAAGGTGTTACTGGGGTGTGGATCTGAAATTCCAGGGTAAGGTATGCTGAGAGCAGTCTGAGCTCTATGGAGCTCCCTACTGTTTGTGTGTGTGGTACTGGTGATGGGTTTCTCTCTCTGCTTGGACCCTTGAAAGATGGCCAGCCTCTTTGCCATTATGGAACTTCCTCTGGATCTGTAAACTTCAAATAAACCCCTTCTTCCTCCCATAAACGGTGCCTGGTTTGGAGGTTCATCCCACCAGCGTGAGCTGTCTACAACACAAAGGGAGTCAGAATAGGTATGTGTATACATCAATGGGTGTATGCGTACTTTAAAAATAGTGACAGAACAATCTATCTATATAATTTATTATCTGCAACTAAGGTAAAAAAATAGAGTGAAAGAGAGAGGGGCATAAACTAAACTTCTTAAGATATACATTTTGTAGATCTGACTTTGAAGCCAAGTAACTTTCACTTAGGTAACTTTTAAAAACTTATGTTTAAAGCCTTTTTAAAAAATTCTTACAAATAAAAATAAAGGAAACTGGGATTCTCTGTTGGTGGCATCTCCACATCAAGTGACTTTTAAAATAGTTTTGTGAACATGAGCTATGTTAGGTTTGGTCTCCATCACTGCAAGGGAGAAAAAACACTCATTTTGCTGAGCATCCCTAGTCATACAGACCACAAAATATAAATAAAAATACCTATGAAGACTATTATAGTGTGGTTAAGGAATGTATTGTTGGCATGGTACTATTTGTATCATAAATTTCAATTTAATGCATCTATTGTGAAAAAAGTGAAGATTTTTACTAGGAGGTATTTTCACTTCAGGAGAAAAGAATTCATATAATAAATTCTGTAAAGTTGTTTTAAAGTTTCTACTCATAAATCCCATTGGCGGTACTGAATCAGTAGAACCCATGATAGATTTTATATATTACAGGTTAGTAACTCATTCTATAGAACATATTGTCTAGAGAAACTAAACAAGCTAAAATACATGAAAAAAAAACCTAAAAGCATGAACCCAGAGCCTAAGTCATCTCTGGAAGGACATTGAACTATAACATTTAACACATGTGAAATCAATATCTGGGGACAAAAGGAGAAATACAGATAATGTGTGACCCAATCTAGTTCAACCTAAGAGTTTCTGACCTTAAAATGGAGCAAAAGTAACATGTGCTCAAGAGAAATGACATTTGAGTTTTGAAAGTGTTCTCCCTAGCTAGTGAAACGAAGTACAATGCTCTCTGAAGGTGTCAGGCAGTGGTATGAGCCAGACTCCCAGCCAGCCATGTCATTGGGCTGAAAACAGTCAAATCTAAAGTATGTGTTTCTCAGCTACAATACTTGCCAGTTTGTAGGTATCAAGTGAATTTCTCATATATATTGTCACTTTATAATGGACTTATTAAGAGGTAAACCCATCCTAGGTCAGAGATTATCTATGTAGGAGCAACAAATATTGAAAGCATTTAGGAAACTATGTATTGACAATTCAAAAATTCATCAATCCCCCAAGCCAAGAAGGCCACACATATCAGAGTTAAATTATTAAATACCAAAGTTAAACAAAAAGACTCAAAAACAGACAGAAAAACAACACACACAGCACTTGTGAAGTAATGATTATGCAAGACTTCTCACCGGAAATGATGTAGGATAGACAATAGTGAAGACACAAAGTGTAGAAGAAAAATAGGGTTACTTAAAAAATAAACATTTCAAAAAATAAAGACAAAATATGTACAGAAAAAAAACTGAAAGAATTTACCACCAGCAGACATACTTATCAAGGCAAATCAAACGAAGTTTTTTAGGCTTAAGAGATGCAATAATAGAAGAAAACATACATCTAGAGGAAGGAGAGCACATAGGAAATGGCAAATACCCAAGTGATTAGAAAAGAACTTCCTTTCATTTCTTAATTTAAAAAAACAAGGCAGTTAATCACTTAAAGTCAGCATACCAACTATGTATTTTGGCAGTTGTAACAAAGTTAGAAATGAGAGTCATTGTAACAATGGGCAAGCATCAAGTAAAAGAACACTGTTGGGTGGACCTTCTGGTGCCGGTGCTACAGTGTTAATTCAAATTCCATAAAATGCTCAAAGTGTCCATTATCATTTCCAGTGAAACTGATTTTTAAAGCACATATACTTTAAAAATCAGTATATAAAGTGTATATATATACTTTATATACATATATGTTGAGCATATTCCTCTTATATCTCCTGCCTTCCATTTCTAACCGCTCCTGTTGGTCCCTTTTGTTCCCCTAAGCAAGTAATTTCAATTCTAATTTTAAGGCATATGTACATGAATTTATGTATCTAGGAACCACAAATGAGTGAAAACATATTTGTTATTCTGAGATTTCCTTAATTCACTTCATGTACTACTTAATGGTATCACTCAATGCAGTAGAATATAAGTCTGTAGGGGAAAGTATAATTAAACAACTATAATCAGTAAAGAAGAAAGGTTACAGACAACCTATAACAAGCAGGCCTATAAGCCCAGCAACTCAGGAGATGAAGACAGGAGGACCTGGCCATAAAGAGAAACTAGAGGTCTTGGAAGGGTGGCTTAGTTGTAGAGCACTTGTCTGGCATGCCTGAGGCCCTAGGTTCAATTCTCAGAAGTACAAGAAGAAAGAGGAGGAGAATAAATAGCCAACTGTGTAAGCTTTTACCTAAAGAAAATCAAAATGGAAGACCAAGTAAAAGCTAAAGTAAGAAGAAATAGGGACTAATAAAGAAAACAATACAAGTAAAGAATAAATCCATGAATGAAACCAAGAGCTGGTTCTTGGA
>PVHP010001864.1:0-53057 GCA_004024765.1 Zapus hudsonius | reverse complement strand
AGGGTGAATAGGAGAGTGCAGAGAAATACCACAGCAGGGAATGTTCTATGCCAGGTTCTGAGGCACAGGAAAGACAGGCTTCAGCTTGCATTAGGCAATCTCAAGATCTCATATATGAAAGGATGTGCCCTAGCAGCTCCTCTGCTTTTCTTCCTGGATGTTGCAATCCCTCCTTCCAGGTGAATAGCCACACCATGTTAATAGAGCTGTCTGCACTTACCCCAACTGGCCTCATTTTATCTGATCCTTTAAAATCCCACTCTTAGCTAGTAAAGAAGATGAAGTAGGATTTAGGGTATGGATAATAAGAAAGAGAGAGAGAGTGAGAGAGAGAGAGAGGAGAAAGAGAGCTCCTATGACTGAGTCTGGGAATCTAATCACTAGACCACATAATTAACATGAAAATATTCATGTCTGTTTCCTATAAATCAGTGTGGAAATATGACCCTTTGAAATTACTTGTCTGTAAATGAAAGAACTTCTATTCTTACCCCCACATGTATGCATAAAGACAGAAGGCCATTACAGCAAATGAAATTAAAATCTGATATTTACACCTAGTAGCAAGGGTACACATTCTTCTTCAAGAGAATTCTTATACTGAATCTCATATAGGTACAAAGAACACATACATTTTTTGTGTAAATATGTGACCAATGTTGATGCTGGTATTTTTTTAAAGATTGTGAAAAATGGAAAGAAATCTTTTGCATAGGCTTCAAAGTACAGTAGGCAATTCTAAAGACCTTCAAGTTGCTTTTAGTCCTCATATATGATGATACAAAAATATGTAAAACAGATGGTACTTCCTGGTTATTTATAGTTTGTGTTGAAACTTGTTAAAGATAGTTTGGATCCTGATTAAGACATCTTCCCACCTCTTAGCTGAAACATACCACAGGGTTTTTCATGGAAAGGTGTCTGATAATTACAGTGAACATTTCCTCCTTCTACAGATAAAAAGTCTAACACTGGGCTGGAGAGATGGCTCAGCGGTTAAGTCACTTGTCTCCAGTGCCTAAGGCCCTGGGTTCAACTCCCCAGGACCCACTTAAATAAGCCAGATCCACAAGGTGGTGGCCCTGGCTCTCTCTCTCTCTCTCTCTCTCTCTCTCTCTCTCTCTCTCTCTCTCTCTCTCTCTCTCTTCTCTCTCTCTCTCTCTCTCTCTTTGAAAATGAATAAATAAAAAAAAAGTCTAACACTACCCTTGTCCTTCTGGGTGCAAGGAAATAAAGAGAATATTAAAGATGACTGGGAGATGTCTGGATCAAGGTCTCCCAACAGCTCAGAAGACGAAGAAGCTATGCTGAACTATGATTGAGGAGGCTGCTTTTGTCACGTGGAGGCAACAAGCTCCTTGTCATGGATCATGTTTGATCCAGGTGTCCCCCACAAACAAATGAATGTGTTCTGATTGACAGATCCCCAGCTGATAGCAGTTTGGGTTTTACAATCTTACTGGAGCTGTGTTGTTGGGGGTGGGCTTATGGGGTTATAAACCAGCTTCCCCTTGCCAGTGTTTGGCACACCTTCTTGCCACTGTTTCCAGTGCTGTGGCAGAGGTGATGTCCACCCCTCTGCTCATGCCGTCATTTTTCCTGCCAGAATGGAGTCTCCCCTCGAATCCATAAGCCAAATAAACCCATTCCTCCACAAGCTGCTTTTGCTTGGGTTCTTTTTGTGCAGCGACTAGAAAGCTGACTACAACACTCCTAGATGCTCATTTTCCCTTTTTAAAAATTAATTAATTAATTAATTAATTTTGTTTGTTTTTTTTTTTTTTTTTTGAGGTAGGGTTTCACTCTAGCCCAGGCTGACCTGGAATTCATTATGTAGTCTCAGGGTGGCCTTGAACTCATTGCAGTCCAAGTGCTGGAATTACAGGTGTGCGCCACCACACCCAGCTATTTTTTAATAAGTAGAAACTTTGTATGTACAATTCATGTGTAGGTACCACCATCTCCCTCTTCCCTGCCCTGATTCCACTGAGGGCTCTCCTCATTAGAATTGCTGGAATGTTCCACTGAATGGAGGGCTAAATGCTGATTCTTGCTTTTGGTTTCTTGTTTCAGTTTTGTTTCATATTTATTGTCAGTAATTAGATACATTATATGAGCAAGTCTTATGATGGTACCCCAATCCTCCTCCCTGTCCCCAGCCAATGGGGGCCCTCCTAAATAGGCCTGCTGGAGCAGTCCACAGGATAGGGGGTTATGGATTGCACAAGAGGTAGCCAGTTACTTTCTCCCCCACCAAGGCTCTTACAATCTCTCTGCCCCTTCTTCCACTCAGATGCCTAAGTCATGGTGGGTGAGTTTTAGGTCTGCTTTACTGTTGAGGTCTTAAGAGTCTCTGGATTTCTGCTTTGGACTGTGCTTGGGTATCCTCAGTGTCTGTCTCCATTATCCTTTCACATGTTATCTGATTTGCTGTGGAGGCAGGTCTCTTGCTCATCTCGCCACTTCCTCAAAGGTTTCATTTGACTCTACATCATAAGGTAGCTGTGGTTCATCTCCTGCCTGGGTGACAGACAACATCCCTGGTACTGTTGGTGGGATTGGGTTGTCCATGGTTCTCACTGCCTTCTGAAACATACAAACAGTGTCTCCAATGGAGAGTGAGATCAGTATATGTTAAATGAGATAGATTTGTTAATTTGGTGAGATTTGGTGGTATAGCCTCTCTGTGGATCTCTGTTGATGTTTCCCCTTGGAGCCAAGGTTCTTGGTCCTCATGTGGATTTACCATTGATCCAGGGTTAAGGGTTACCTGCTTCTGAGCAGATCTCTTAGCCAATTTGCAAGCAGTTTATTACCCATCTAGGTTTAGCACCACTATTGCACAGATGAGTACTTCCTGACTATTGGTCTCTACCAGTCTTCAGCATTTTCTTAGCATCATTCAGCGTGGGATATCAGTGACCTCTGCTTTCTCGGAATATCTTTGGTCAATTTCCTCTAGCAGTTCATGTAATGCCTTCCAGCACTGCACATGCTACCACCTGGGGACTGGATACCATTCTGGATTAATCAGGGTCTCTCTGTGTTGTATGATGACAATCTGTGGTGTCTTCAGCAATAGTTTTGTTTTTGTTTTTGAGATAGAGCCACAGTCCGTAGTCTAATTTGGATTCAAACTTAGAGTAAACCTCCTTCCTCAGGCCCGGAGTGCTGGTGTGCACCACCATGGCTGATGCCTCATGACTTATGGGAAAGGAGCCTTATGGAGCTTGTTGTCATCAGCGGGTTTCTTTAAAGAATACCTGGATAGCTTAGAGAACCTTGAGGGCTGGTGTGTGGAGGCTCTGGGAAGGGTTGCATCAGGAGCCCTACTACTTAAGGCGCATGATCTCAAAGGGCTTCTAAGATTCCTGGCTTCTCTGTGCAGCTGCCCTATTGCCCTCTCCAGGTTCACTACATCACCACTAAATATGGCAAATATGTCTCCCAAGCCCTGGGCCCATGGGACATTTCAGGTGTCGGACTTACTCCTTTGCACTCTTCCAGCTTATATTTTGAATAGTGAGCATCTGATGTGTCACTAATCAGTCAATGGATTGGTCAGCTTCAGGTCAATTGGGTTTTCCAATTCAGCCAGTCGGCTTTGAGAGTGGAGCAGAGGGGTGAGAGGGTGCAGAAGTGGAGGCCACCTTCTATGTACTGAGTGAACACATTTGGAGAGTGAAGGGAATACTGTCAATAGTTACACCAGAAAGTGATGCAATTCTGACCAGATACAGTAGATAGCACACGTGTGAACCACAGGCTGTTCCCAGGATTATTGATGTCATCAAATTTCTAGAATACACAGAGACAAGCCAGGAAATTTATCTAATACACTCATTTAGTGTATTATGCTCTTGTCTTTCAAACACACAAGTAGCTTTCTCTTATAAATAATTGTCTAATAATGGCTTGTGGTAACTACAAAATCCTCACCCTATACAAAGAGGAACGAGATACAATTGTTACCAGCTCATGAATGTCAAGGTGTTCTGTCACCAGTTGAAGTCTTTATCTTCTTGTTCTCTTTCCTCTCCCATCTGTGTAAGTTTGAAGACTGTGGAAGACCTAAGTGGTTGTTTTTTGTTTTTGTTTCTGTTTTTGAGACAGAGTCTCTTATATCCCAGGCTGGCCTCAAATTCACTAAGTAGCTAAGGCCTGCTGGTTTCTGAGACTGTAGGCCTGCCTGTGGCATCATACCCAGTTTGCGGGGCTCTGGGGATTGAACAGAGATCTTAGTTTGTGCTTGATAGACAAGCACTTTGCCAACTGAGCTCCTAAATAAGCAGTTCTCAAAATGGTTCCCCTGACCAGCATGTTATCACCACCAGGAAACATAAAAACTCAAATGCTCAGCCCCCACCCCAGAGAGACTAAATCAGAAACCCTGAGCTTAGGTCAGCAATTTGTTTTAACAAGCCCATCAGGTAATTTAGATAATGCAAGAGCTTGAGATCCACGTGAGTAAAATCTAAATTTAATCACTGCTAGCTCACTGGAAACAGAAATAGCACCATTGTGCCTAACAGAAACAATTTCCCTCCAAGATTTCTATGATCTTCTCAAAACTTTGAGAGTAGTGAGCTGTGTTTTATAGCTGAAACAGAAGAGGAGAAAAAGGAATCATGTCCACTGACTGAGAATAGAATCAGCCTGCGATCTCAGGAGGTGGAGTCAGGGGAACCAGGAGTTCAAGGGAACCTTCAACTACATACAAATTCAAGGTCAGCCTGCCCTACATGAAACCCTGTCTAAAATTAATGAATTAATTAATTAAATTCTAATATTAAAATATAAAACCCGAGTCAAGTCAATTGTAACTTGCTATTTCCAAGTTCCAATCAGTCATGAAATCTGGACATGTCCTTAAGTTTTCTTCTGAGAAATTCAGGGTTTTTTCTCATAAGTAAAGAAAATCTGGTACCTTACAAACAACTAGTTCTTAAAGAAGACATATCTAGTGACCAGTAGTGGAAGGAAGGTGAGTGAGGCTGGAGAGGAGACCTGCTGGATTGGTTATGATGAAGATTTCTGACCCTGAACAGACATCAGCAGCCCTCTTTGGAGTAGCACAGTTTTGCAATAGGTTTTTCCTTTGGCACCTTGAGGCCAGGGGCTGTGAGTCAGCTACATGGTGTCTCGGGTCAGTGACCCACAAGACCATTTCCCTGGAGTACAGTAAGTTCCTTGAATAGTTTACTGGCTACCCTTTTTATTTCCTGTCCAGAAAATTTCAAGTTTTTTCTTTTTTGTTTTTCTTTGCATGTGTGTAGTGTGTGCATTGTAGAGTGTGTGATGGTGTATGTAGTAGATGCACCTGTGTATATGGTGATGTGGCACCCCTCGTGAGAGGGACACATCGGGTACCCAGTCCATTATTTCCCCACCTATTTTTATTGCCAAGGAATCTCTTAGTGATTCTAGAAATAACCGTTATGAAATCCCAATGATTCTCCAGTCTCTTCTCCCAAGAGGCCTAGGGTTACAGAAATGCATGGCCACTCCCAGCTGCTTATGTGGGTCCTGGAGACTCAAACTTGGGTGTCCTTAGGCCTCCTCAGGATCTCATGCTGGCACAGGAAATGCAAATGCCCTGTGAGCCATCTCTCAAAACTCACTGTTTTGAAGGGTCACCCTGAGACAGACATCAGGAAGAATGCCCTTATGCTGCACAGTCTATGTGGTTGGTGTCCACCACTGGTCATACATGGCCAGACTCCTCGTTGTGCTGATTTGAGTCAGGTAGCTTTTGTTTACCAAACAACTTTCTTCCCCTCTCAATTCTCAACATACATAAAGCTTTAATGAGCTGTTGCTAAATCTCATTTGGAAGTATTTCAGATGCTGAAAGCAATAGCAGAGGCATTGCAGAAATTGTGGCCTAGCCAGAACTACCCATTCGTCCACTTTGTTTTCATAATGGCTCTAGGTTTGGGGCACTAATGAGGTGAAGTCCATTATATTTCTTCCCTAGTCTATCTTTTCTCAATGTTTCTGAACTTGTTGTGCATGACTAACCAGGCATCTGAGACTTGTGGGTTGGGTAATGTTGATGTAGAGATATCAGAGACTTGTCATACCCTGACTCTGTGCCCTCAAGTTTCACCGGTAAAACTGTCAGCCTGGTGACATTTCTGGGGTCTTGCTCTGCAGAATTTAAAAGGTATGCAGTTTCTTCATTTGGAATGAGTCTAGTGTGGACCACTATGAATAATACTACTGTGACTATTTGTGAACATATCTATTAGTGTTTCCCCTCAAGATGCATGTGCACACACGCGCGCACGCGCACACACACACACACACACACACACACACACACACACACATTGAATAGTTCCTTGGAAACGTCTCTGCCTTCCTCGTTTTCTCTGATGGTTCCTTCCACTGTTCCTCAGTGCCTCTGGCCACCATCCTAACTCTACTTCTCAGCAATTTGAGATAAAGTAAATGCTTTTGGAAACAAATAAACTATTATTCCATTCCCTCTATAAAACCACAATGTATGTTCTTGCGGAATTTGGTTTCTACTTTTGTTTGCAAATTTTGCTGTGGTACATTTGAAAGAGTGTAATAAAACCAGAAAAGTCAAAAAGTGCTCATGTTTGAGGTCAGCAATGGCAAGAAAAATGTGGGCTGCCAGAACCCGGCTCTGACTCAGAGTGGCCATGCTTGGCTTCCAGCGGCTGGCTCTTAGTGGGTTTGCAATTTACATGGGTTTTCCTCGTCAAATCTTCTATTTTCCTCATTTTCACCCTATTTCTCTCCTCATTCAAACTATCATGCTGCCCTTTCTTGTTCTTTGCGGGCACAGATTGTCTTTGTTTGCTTGGAGAAGCACATCCTCTGAGGTTGAGCCAGGGAGAATTCTGGTCACTCGATACACTCTGGGTAGTTAATTTCTCTCCCGTCCCCATGGAACCTTTGCTTTGGAGAGTCTTAGATTTATAAGTCTTTTCTTTATTATATGCATTTTTCTAATTTTCTGAATATCTCGGTTCAAAATGTGCAATTTAGGGTGTGGTTCTCTGCAAGTTGGAACAAGTTAATATGGACAGATATTTACAGAATGTCATTACTCATCTAAGATTTAGGATTGTAGTCTATTGTCAAAAGTGAAGTAATATCCAATTCTTTCTCCTTTCAGAGATGGATACTGAGATTCCAGTGGTCAGCTCATTTGGTATATTTATACAAGACATAAACTGACAATTGGTGTCATCTTAAAAATACTGATTTCATAAAGCAGACTTAAAGCTCACCCACCATGACTCAGGGAACTGAGCAGAAGAGGGGGCGCAAAGAATGTAAGAGCCATAGTGGGGGAAACTATCCAGAGACACTGCCCCCTCAGCAAGACTACACAAAGTGGGGGGGGGGGCTGGCTGCTTCCTGTGCTATCCATAGACCCCTACCCCATGGAATGATCCAGTGTGCCCACTGAGGAGGATATCCAGTGGATTGGGGACATGGAGGAGGGAAATGGGGATACCAACAAAATGTTTGCTCATACAATGTATCTAATTTTGGATAATAAAGATTTTAAAAACTATATTGATTTCAAGAACTGCTTAGGAAAAGAGCTGAAAGTAACAGAGTAGGACATGATCTGTGGCAGAAAAGTACATATTCATCACATGGCACCACAAAGAACATCACACAGCAAAGCTAATGAACTGCAAACACGGCTGTAGGTCCACAAAACAAGCTCACATATATTGGGAAATAATGACTTTTGACACAGGGATCACAAGTCATCATAGTTAACTGAAAGGTGTTCATCACAGCACAAGTACTTATATGTAAATTGTTGCAGATATTTTAGAAATATAAATTTACTGTTTTAAATGTATCATACATGATAAAGGTAGAAGAGATAGGTTGGAAACTATCAATTCCATTGCATAGAACTCTAAAAAAATAATAATCAACATTCCTCATTTCCAGGTACTTCCACATATAAACTTTCCTCCAATCTTCACAGAAACCTAAAGAAGTAACTTCTTAATCTATATTGCTTAGACAAAGAAACTGACACTAAAGTAACTTACACTCTTTTCTTTCAAAAATATTGAACTATGTTTACTAATATTTATATGTATATTATTTTGAGCAAATATTTGAATTCAGTAATGTTCCTTATAGTCTATATTGTTTTTAATTATAAAATTTGACAAGTCATAAAAGTAGATGAGCTAAGTTGAGTCTCACACAAATGTACATGCCTATGTGTATATGTGTAGATACATGCACACATATATGTAATCATATAATCAAAGACTTTTTGGTACAAATTAGTTTTATTGACTTTTCCCCTTACTCCTCTTTCCTCTTTGATCCAACTTTCTCTATTTCTGTTTGTGTATTTTATATATTAATTTGAGGGATAATGAAGTGAAATGGAAGGAATTTGGAGAGGTAGAAGGAGGAAAAAGAAGGCAAGTGTGGGAAAAGAAAGAAAAGAGGAAAAGCAGTAATGATTTGTACCAGAGACATTTCCTACTCTTTCCTCCCCTAGTTTGTCCAAAGCTCTTCCCTGGATGAATAAATCTCATCACAATCAATCAAACACACTTGGTAATCTATTGACTGCATTTTCTGGGAAAGCCTTCTTTAAGAGGGTCTTCAATAACAGATGATCTGAGGATTCTCATTATGTCTAGGGATGGAGCATCTGTTTCCTGGATCTCAGGCCTTCAATAGAAAACTTTCTTCAGCAGATCTCTGAGCAAAAGACAATGGGTGGAAATGTTTCTGAAACTCTTCAAATGCCAAAATGTTTTATTCTGCTCTCACACTTTAATTCTGCAAGGTACTAAAATGTAAGTTAGAAATTATTTCCAAGTGAAAACTTGAGGCAGCTCTCCTCTGTTCTCACAGGAAAAAGTACAATGACAGATGTCTCTACAAAGTGAAGTCTATATGATGAAAATCCAAATCCCTTGTGTCTCAGGACTCCCAAAGAGTCCTCTACCCAGCTGAACCTTCCTTAATCTTTTCCAAAACTGGGCCATATTGTAAACAGCATCCCTAAGGATCTAATCACACTGCAATCAGAATGTAGATGTCATTTCAGTAATACATGCACAGTCATACTTATATAATCAGTGAGTAGTCCATTTCAGGCAAGCTCATTTCTGTGGCTCAATTGCACACCTGCACAGAAGCGTCAACCTTCAACCCTGCAGAGAAGTGGGTCTCTTTACTGCCTTCTTGTTACTCCATTTACCCTGCTAGCTAGTCCTCAGAAATCCTGTCTTTATTTTTCCCTGGAAGTCACACAGTGACACAACACTTTCAACCTGTCTGGTAGTTGTGTTTGTCCTGATATTATCCAGTGGTGCTACACTGATAAGTCTCTGTCTTCATTAGACATTCTCAGAAGAGTGTGCTTGCACACACACATGCACACACACACACACTGGACTTCTTATTTTGCTAATGCTAATTCTAGAGAATAGAAATCTCCAATATAAGAAACATCCTTTTTTGGGACAAATAAGTAAAATGACTTTAAAATTGAAAAAAATAGAAAAACTGTGTTAACCAGAAATCTTCAACTTTTACCTGAGCAAATATAACCAATGTTGGAGCAATGTTATATTTTGAGCGTATTTTCCATGGCCTCAAATGTTATAGTAGCATAGAATGCATAATGCCTTTTTCAAAGTATTTCTTCCCTTTCTTCCTTAGTTCCTTCATTTTGTTTTCCTCACTCTCAATTTCCTTACTCCTTATCCCTTTTCTCTCGGACCTTCTCAGAGATCTGGGCTCTCTGAATTTTAGTGTGGTGTGCCTTGGTAGGTTCCATTCCCTATGCAGAGTATATCAGATCTTTTTTCAACATGAAAATTTATATATTTCATTTCTAGAAATTATCTGGAGTTATTTCTAAATTAATACATTTCATTTTTCTTTTGTGTTAATCAACCCTTAAATGAACACTTTAATTCTCGTTTATTCTTCCTAATCTTTATCTTTTTATTTTCACCTTTTTTTCCTGAAGCTTCTCCCAATTATTAGATGCTGACTCCATAGCTACTTGCTCAAATTGGTTCTATTAGCATCTATGTTTTGACAATCAAGAAAACTTAGCTACAAGTTGGTCATAAAAGACAGCTATAGCCTTAAAGATATTTGAATGATTGGGCCTGGTTTTGGTTTTTAGATTGCTTTTTGGATATTTTTGTATGCTAATTCATGTAAAGAAAGAAATGCAACAGTCTATTTTTAAATTTTTTAATATTTTTATTTACTTGTAAGCTGGGAGAGAGAGAGAGAGAGAGAGAGAGAGAGAGAGAGAGAGAGAGAGAGAGAGAGAGAGAGAGAGAGAGAGAGAGAAAATGTCAGGGCCTCCAACCCCTGAAAATGAACTCCAGGTGCATGTGTCATTTTGTGTATCTGGCTTTATGTTTACTGGGGATTTGAACGCAGGTTGTTAGGATTTGCAGGCAAATACCTTAACCATTGAGCCAGCTCTCCAGTCCTAGTCTATTTGGTGATCTCCCCATTTCCATTGGTGAGTCTTCTTCTCTTGCTATCATACTGATTGGCTTCACCATGATCCGTAGCTACATCATTTTGAGGTAATAAACTACAAAGAATCTGAAGCTTAAGATAGCACAGTGATATGTCTTCCTCCTGCTTGATGTCCCTTATAGGTTAGTCATGAGGTTGGCTTCTTTTGGCCATTCATGGATCTAGGCTACAAGCGCAGTCACTATCTCAATTTTTACTGTGACAAAGCTAAAAGACACTTGTGAAGATCTGGCATCAATACTTCAGAGAATAAGCCCAGAGTTGTCACACAGGTCCTGGTCACACTCATTGGCTGGAACTAGTCACAGCCTGACTCAAACACAAAGAAGGAATAGTGTACATATACCCAGTAACCAGGGGAAGGAGGGCAGGAAACAATCAATGTGTGTTCCAATGACGGCTACAGCTCACTAAAGGAGAGGTATTATTGAAGCAAGAGATGGTACACACATGTGTGCAAGTGTGTGTATGTGGGCCAGGGATCCACTTATACCTGCTTTTTCAATAAAACTGCTTTATTGAGTACCTTCTGCTTCCAAGAAGAACTCAGCACTGTGCTGATGAGAAAAGTAAGGAGCTGAAGCAGGTAACCAGACTGTCAATTTATTAATTACAACAGGAAAGCCTACCTTCTTACTAATATCCACATTGTCTTCTGCAATTCATTTTACTTGCCCATCTTAAAACCTATTGTTTTATTAATAATTTGTGACTATGATTTAAAAGTTTAACCTAAAGAAATGTCATTTTAATAAAAAAAAATAGACCTTTGTACCTTACCAAACGTCTTTATAAAGTAGATAATAACCATTCTGGATCATTAATTGTTAGAATCTCCCTATTCATTAGTCCCATGTAATAGCTCTAATTATCCATACCTGGGGCTGATTATTCATTGTACTTGGAGAGATGAACGTGCAGTGTGTGTGTGTGTGTGTGTGTGTGTGTGTGTGTGTGTGTGTGTGTGTGTTGTGCACACAGGCATCCACAACCTCCTTGTCTGGCCTTCACACTATCTAATTATTGGTATTTTGCACCATAGAAATAACCATGTTTTTATGACTACAATTCTTACTTTACTTGATCCAATCTGCCTTCTCTTTCTCTAAAATCATTAAACTGAGATAGAGTCCTAATTTTTTTTCTCACTGTAGGCCAGGCTGATCTGTAACTCACTCAGTAGTCCCAGGCTGGCCTCAAACTCATGATCCTCTTACCTCTGCCTTCTGTGTGCTAGGACTAAAGGCCTGCTCCACCACACCCCACAAGTCCTAATCTTTTCCATTTTTCTCTTTCGGTGAGGCTTGTGTGGCTAGAAATGGTTCTGATGCCAAGTGAGTAAAGGGAAGTTCTCCCTCCCTTCTATGAAGATGTGTGTCTTTAAAATTGCTGAAGTAAACTGGCAATAAATACATTAGCAGGATAAATACTATAGAACTACATTCATGTGCACCAAGCATCCATTACATAAAAGTTCATATGCCGTTCTTTAGAGGAAGAGGGAAACAGAGTTAAGGTGATTGGGATGGGGTGGTCAATGGTTGTCACACGGGACAAATGGCACTGAAGAGCATCCTTGATCCGTTGCAAGGCTCTCAGGGCCTTGCTAGCACTTGCTCTGTGATAACAGTCTGATCTTTCTTGGAAAATGAAGTTTAGGTAAGAGAATTGAAGTCAGTTTGGTCCTTTGTGGACAGGTCTGTGGAGATGGATAAGGCAGCTTCAGAGCAAAGCCTCTCCCTGCTTGTGGGTGGGTTGGATAAGGAAAAGTCAGAGAGATCTTCTACACAGCTTCATTGGTTTGGGGATTTCCTTTAGCTCAAAGAGCTCCAGTATTCCACTGCTCTACTTATGGGATTGCTTTCTGATTCCTTAACCCACAACAACCAGCAACCACTGCAGGGAAGAAGGGGTATCTGGAGGGTTTCCTGCTTACCTCTTTTTTCCTGTGCTGTGAGACTTTGTTCTCTGGGACAGTGGGGTCCCATGAGTGAATCCAGCACAGGGGGTCTTGCAGTCCCAGCCCCACTCCAAGACCTGGCAGGCTTTCCCTCTGCAAGTCTGTGCTTCATCTGTAAAATACGGATAATAATAAAGTCTACTTCTCAGAGTCTTTGAAGATTTTACTAGAAAATACACTTCTAGATGTCCCTGGCACATATGTAAGGCAAACACTGCACATGAGACAAGCATTTCACTTCTATTTTAATCAGTATTCATGCAGCTTTTTCTCCTTAAAGTAACTGTCATCCATCAGAGGAAAAAAAATTCAGAGTTCATGGCCTACTTGTGGGAGTAAATAAATACAAAGTGAGCTAGTTAAGACCTATGTATTGCCATTAACCTCCCCCTCTAAAAATACACAGGCTTGAAATACAGTTGATGATTTTTTTTTACTGTAAACTGTGAAAGTTGTTAACTATAACATGTCTGAAAGGTAACTTGTAGGTACTAAAAACTACTTCTAAATGGAATTTCTTCTGCTAGTTACAAATAGGAAACCAGGCTGGATTTTAGTGAACATATTTCTCATGGAATTATTAGGTAACGATGAAGCAATACACCATTTCCTTAGCGTGTACGCACAGCTGACTGCAGAGTTCATTCTGCATGCTGCCAAAAGAAGCAATAGCATATTGGTTATTGTCCAAGTTTTCACAAAGACCTGGCTTCTGCAGTCAGTGCCAAAAATCTCATTTTCTTGAGTCACTGATGATAAGAGGGAATGATAAATGTTCGGTATTTCCTTTGCCTGGAAATGACTTTCTCCATCTATCTGCATGTCCATGTTCAAGGTCATCTTAGAGCTAGGCTCTCAAGGACTTTTGCTCCAATCAAAAGCAATAGGATCAAGCAACCGTGGAGGGAGACCTCTGTAACCATGAGCCAAAACAAATCTTCCCACTTTTTAAATGGTCTTGGGTATTTTATCACAGCAGTGAGAAGCCAAAACCTTTGATTTGTGTCACCCAAAACTATTTGGACCATGTGGCCAGACTTCCCGCCATTCTGCATGGATTAAACATGTTTAGTTATATGCTTTACATGACATTTCTCCAAAAGTTCAGGTTAAGAAAGAAAAAAAAAGGCTACATGATCTCTGGTTGTAGCATCAATAGGATCCCCAAACCCTATATAAGAAAAGAACCCATCATTTGGGTATAGCTCAGTAGGAAAGTACTTTCCTAGCCTGTGAAAGGCCCTGGGTTTAAATCCCAGTACTACAAAAGGAGAGAGATTAAAAAAGTTAAAAGAACTTCTTGGCTCGTAGGCTGGATTAATTAAGTTATGTTTGGTAGTCAAAAGCACATTTACCCATTATCAAATCCCAGGAGTCTGTTCTTTAAACATAAATCACTCCATATTTGTTTCAAGCCCAGGGAAACCAGGAAGCAAGACATCTACATACTTTGTTTTCTGCATGTGGACTGAGTAACATATGCCCTGTGGCCAATCACTGACAGACATTTTGGAGGTAATGTGAAAGTCACTGATCATAATTAGCATCTATTTACATAGCAGCAAAGTTTATTCTGTACCAATTACACAGTTATTATACTATGGTCACTGAAATATAAAGGGTATTGTTGAGAGATTGGTGTCATATGACTAAGGTAGTTGACATTTCCGTCTGCAGAGCCATTGAAAGTTAGAAGTTCTGGTGCATGAATATGTTTCCACAACCTAAATTTATGTTGCTTTGAAACTAACAAGGAAAAGCAACTTAACAGGTAGCAGCAAAAAGAACAAATTTAGGCAAACAGTAACAGTGACAGAACCAGAAATAGAAGAAAGACAAATGGGTGAAGGAGAAAATCCAGCCAAGAGTTCTAATTTGCCTGGATTGCATACTCCAGCTAATGCAAGGAATGTTCAGTCCCAGAACCATCCTGGTATGACTCATCAGATCCCACCCTCAAGAGACTGACTGCAAGAACTGCTTTAGCCAGAGGGGCATGGTTCTGCCTGGTTATTTTTTTGTTTTGTTTTGTTTTTAAAAGACCTTGTTTTAAGGACTGCACTGAGCACGCCTGGAGGAGGAAACCTGGTTGAAGCTATGTCTCCCCCTTTCTTCCCCAGCCAGAAAAGTAATCAGTGAAACCTGCCTTGTTACAGTGAGGCAGGAATTACACCCAGGAACCAAGAAGAAATGCTGAGACCTTAGGGAGGCTAGCAAATGGTTATCCTGGGAAAAAGCAACACATTTCATTTTGTCTGTTAAGGTGCTCTCTGGCCCATTCACCCAACTACTCCCCTTCCCCGTGGATATTGTTAGTTCCTTTAGAAGCACAGCTAGCTGGTGTCTTAGAAGGCACTGACTCAACTCTTACCTTCTCCCTTGTTGTCTGGCTGTTGCAGCTTAATGGGTGCTCTTCAGAGACCTCTTGGGTGCCTCTGAGATCTTGATGTATGCTCCAGAAAAGAATTTTCAGGATGAGTCAGTGTGGAGCAAATGAAAGTGAACACTCAAGGAGATAAAATGGAGAGGACACTTTGATGTTATTTTCTTCTCTTAGGAACCCTGGGGATTGGATCCAGCGTCTCACATACGCTAGCCAAGCACACTACCACTGAGCTGTATCCCCATGCCTTCTTATATTTTATTGTATTGTGACAGTCTCTCTGCCGTCAGGTGGGTCTTGACTTGTAATCCTAAGATTCCCCAGTGTCTGGGTTTACAGTCTTGTGCCACCAATTTTTTTTTTGAGACATGGTTTCATATAGTCCAGGATGGCCTCAAACCTACTATGTAGCTGAACCTGACCTTGAACTCCTGGTTCTCCTGCTTCACCCTCTCAAGTGACTGGATTATAAATGTGCACTGAAATGCCTTAGCAATAGCAATATCTGTGACTCTGTGGCTTTTGAAGTTATAATGCAAAAGATGTAATTAATAAGCAGGTTTGAAGATTTGCAACTTTAAAAATTAAGGAACAAATGAACTGGTTTACTTGTCTTATGTTAAAATTTTCCTTTTGTTAAGGAAACTATAAAGTGATTTATGAGGTACATTGAGGAAGTCATGGGTAAGAAAGGAGTCCTGATAAGGTTAAAATCAAAGGTAGCAAGAGCAGTAGACATGTTTGAGCTTCTGCGGCTCATTGGCTGTTTTAATGCTCTAGTTGAAATAACTCTTAGCACACAAAGCCCACTCTCTATGCAGGTGATGTTTGCAGTGGTTTGGTCAATTGTGTTAAAATTCTTGACTCTCAGCCAATGGGAAACATAAACCAGCCCCAGGAGGAAAACAGGCTGTGGTGGTTTGAAAGAAATAGCCTCATAGCTCACATGTTTTGAATGCTTGGTCCCCAGCTGGTGGCAATTTGGGAAAGTTGTATGGTGACTCTTGGAGGTGGAGCCTTGTTGGAAGACATTTAGAGCTGGGTGTGGCTAGCTAGTATGGTTCTTGTTTCTTCACCTTCCTGTATTTTATTATCATAAGCCCCTCATGGGATACAACCTATTTAAATCTTAAAATCATAGTGCTGGCTGGTGGTGCTGAATATGAGAACAATTCAAAATTTTCTTGGAAATGACACCACCAAAGAGGGTCCCTGCCCTTGCTCAGTAATCATTGCTGCTTGCTGACTATGAGATAGTTAAACAGAAGCCACCAGGAGATCTGAAATAGGTAACTGGCTACAAAAGTGGATCTGAGACTCTAAAGACAGATATCACTTAGTGAAATTTGATCAGTCAAAATACAGAAGTGACTTCCATCACTGTAGACACAGGCTTCAGGACAAGATCAAGTTTCTCTCTGGGCCTTGTACAATTCAAGTCTGTCAACACAGAAGGGAAGATGACCTTGTGTGAACTTCGTCTCATAAATCAGTGTTTTATAGGAAACTCTAAAAGTGCTATTAAATATGCAGCTACTCCTTATTCCAATCCACAGAGATTCTGAATCAATTTATTTATAAATGTCCAGAAACTTTGCCATCTTGAGTGCCTGAGGTGGGAGCATCACTGCTCCCATTTAAAGGGTGTGAAATGGCAAACTCCTCTCTTGAGTCTCTTGAGTTAGTCAAGGAGCATTTGCGCAGTAGAGATGCATGGGGAGAACCTGCAGCAGGCCTTCCCCCTCTTCATTGCTCATCACATTTAGGTGGAAGCGTTTGAAATGCTGATGGCCGGCCCCAACTCAAAGCTTCCTATTTCAGAGGTCCGAGCAATGGAAAGTTTTGTTTCTATTATGTTATCAAAAGTTTTTATGGTTTAAATCTTAAACACCCCTGCAAACATCAGTGTGCTAAAGGCCTGGTTACCATCCTGTAGCACCATTCAGAGGCCACGGATCCTTTAGTAGATGGGTGCTACTGGAAAAGTTAGGTCATTGGGGGTGTGCCCCTAAAAGGGATACTGGAAGGCTGGCCTCCTCTCTCTCTCTCTCTCTCTCTCTCTCTCTCTCTCTCTCTCTCTCTCTCTCTCTCTCTCGTCTCCTGACCACCATGAAGTGAGCAGCTTTATTCAATAATGCCTTCCTTGCTATAATGTTTTGCCTCACCACAGGCCCCAAATCAATGGAGTCAGATATCAATGGCCTGAAGTCTCTGAAATCATAAATCAAAATAAATCTTTTCTTCTATAAGTTGATTAAGGTATTTTGTCAGAGTGACAGAAGGTAGACAAGTACATAGTTAATGCGTCTTGTCTGAGTGCCTCCCTTTGAGAGCTCTGCATATATAAGGTATATCTCTATTACTTTTCCTATTGACATCATAGTCATGGCAGTTTAAAAACCACAAAGTCGGGCTAAAGAGATGGCTCAGTGGTTAAGACACTTGCCTCCAGTGCCTAAGGCCCTGGGTTCAATTCTCCAGGACCCACATAAGCCAGAACCACAAGGCGGTGGCCTTGGTGCACTCTCTCTCTCTCTCTCTCTCTCTCTCTCTCTCGCTCGCTCGCTTGCTCTCTCTCTCTCTCTCTCTCTCTCTCGCTCGCTCGCTCGCTTGCTCGCTCTCTCTCTCTCCTTGAAAATGAATAAATTAAAAAAAATTTAAAAAAACCACAAAGTCTCTCTGTATTGTTATTGTGTGAGTGTCTGCCACGTGTTGGTTCTGACTTGGGTATTAGCAACGTGCTGATAATTCAGACACTGACTTCATCATCTTGGCTAACATGATTAATCCATGCCTTGGCCAAGAACCTCACCACTGAATCATGAAAACATGTAATGGGATCCTAAGGAAAAAATGAACAATTGTTTTCTATTTCAAAATTGTCATAATATAGATGATGATTGTCCAAATATACCTTCTTTTGGGGATACTACAGCTTTACCAGAGCTGTAAAGGGCAGAGTTTTCCAAAATAAAAAAGAATGACATCAGACAAAATTTTTAAAGATTTTTCCAAAAGCCTTTCCCTTGAGCTTATTTTTTATAGTGAATGATTCAACACTTCTTGATCTCTCTTTCAGGCAAAAAGAAACCTGGTACATTCCTGTAACCTCAAGTACACACTAAAGCACACTTAGGGAAGCCGACAGTGGCTCTTGGCAACATCTGTAAGCCCAGGTACACACTGAAGCACACACTTGGGGAAGCTAACAGCGGTACCTGGCACACATCTGTAAGCCCAGGCCACTGGAAGAACTTGGACTTAAAGGAGGTGTTGCAGTCAGCTTTCTTGTTGCTGCGCAGAAAGAACCCAAACAAAAGCGGCTTGTAGAGGAATGGGTTTATTTGGCTTACGGACTCGAGGGGAGACTCCATTCTGGCAGGGAAAACGATGGCATGAGCAGAGGGCTGGACATCACCTCTGCCACAGCACTGCAAACAGCGGCAGGAAAGTGTGCCAAACACTGGCAAGGGGAAGCTGGCTTATAACCCCATAAGCCCACCCCCAACAACACAGCTCTAATGAGGTTCTAATTCCCGAATTGCCATCAGCTGAGGATCGATCAGAACACATTCAATTGTTTGTGGGGGACACCTGTATCAAACCATGACAGGAGGTATGTCTCAATAAACCACTGTTACTAGGAGATTTATTAAGCCAGCTGTCTTTAGTATAGCTAGCATATCAAGCTTCACCATATGCAGTGAACTGTGGAGCATCAGTTTCCTTTAGGATCACATGGCTTTCTGGGAACTTCTAGAGTAATCTTCCAAATACCATGTGTCAGTTACTTTCTCATTGCTGAGACACAACGCCCAACCAGCGGAAGCCTAGGGAAGGCAAGCATTTCTTTGGCTTACAGTTTCAGAAGGTAGAGTCCATCATTGTGGGGAAAATATGGCAGAAAAGGGAAACGGGTATCACACTGTCACCCAGCAGGAACTAGAGAGGAGAAAGAACAGCAAGTGGGCTGGACTATAACACCACGAGGCCTACCCCAGAGACATACTTTCTACAGTAAGGCTCCATCTCCTACAGGTTTCACAACCTTCCAAAAACAGTGCCACCAGTTGAGGATTAAGTGCTAAAACATGTAAGTCTATGGGTGACATTTTACATTCCAATTACCACACCTGGGAAATGGTCAGACTTCATCACCCAGTTTGTTACGTGCACATTGCTTTTGTACCATTTTAAAGGCAAAAATCAAGGCCTATCTGTGTTACAGTTAAATATGGAGCATAAACTCTACTGTGCCTTGTGCTAAGTGCTGTACTGCAGTCTAGCTTACCAGCATCTGCCTCTAAAGCCAAATGTAGTCTGGCTTTAATAATGCTATCTGAGCAAGTTACTCTCTGTGCTTCTGTTCTATCATCTGCAAGACAGAGGTTATAACAAATCGTAGCTCATGGGGACATTGAAATAAATTATCATTAAGTACAGAGAATACTATCTGGCCTACAGCAAGTACACTTTGTGCTAGATGTATGGTTTTAGACAAAACACATATTTCAATCCTAACAACACTAAGATGCGGGCAGTGTTATTAGATGTTTTAAAGTTGAGGGAACGGAAGCACAGGAGTATTGCACAATACTTTCCATAGTCAAAAAGTAACTTATGTGGTCTGACCTTGGACCTGGTTTTCTTGATCTCAATACATTCTGCCTCCTGAGGAATGACTCTAAAAGGGCAGGCCTCATACTACACATTACATAGGAGTATGGAATGTAACCACAAGTCATGCTCTCTTGAAACACTTTCCAACCAATCTGCATTCTCTTCAGACCAACGAAGATATCCCCCTTCGTTGTAATTATTCTTTCATACTTGAGGTCTCTGGAGGGAACTGCGCACTTTAATAGAAAGAACATTTCCTTTTAAGTCTGGCACACCTTCCTAGCTCTGTCCCTACTGGGAAGCAAGTTATACAAGTTTTCCAAGCATGTCTTATCATGTGAGGAACATTAGCAGTACAGACCTCATGCCATTGTTTTGTGGATTAAATGACAATAGTAGAGAGAAAGTGCCTCACCCACACTAATCATACACTCTACCACCAAGCTGTAGCCATGGACTATTTTTTTATTGATATCTTTATTGTCCAAAATTAGGTACATTGTATTAGCAAAGATTATGTTGCTATCCCCAATTACCTCCTCCCTGTCCCCAATCCACTGGGTATCGTTTTCAGTGGGCATACTGGATGGTTCCATGTGGTAGGAGGTTATGGACAGCACAACCATCAGTCAGGTTCCCCCTCCCCCTTTGTGTGTTGTTGCTGAGGGGGGCAATGTCTCTGGATATTCTCCCCCACCATGGCTCTTAACTCTTTCTGCTCCCTCTTCCTAGTCATGGTGGGTGAGTTTTAAGATTGCTTTATTGTTGAGATCTTTATGGACTCTGGACTTCTGCTTTAGGTCATGTTGGCAATTGTTGGTGTCTGTCACGCTGGCTTATCTTGGGTTGACTGATTAGCTGTGCTGAGAGACCTCTTGTTATACCATCACTCTCTCAAGGGTTTCATTTGGGGCTACATGATAAGCCTGGGGTGGTTCCTCTCTTGCCAGGATGTCAGCCCTCCACCTGTAGCTCGTTGGTGGAGTTGAAATGACCTCGAATCTCTCACTGCCTTCTGAAAAATACAAACAGAATCTCCATCGGAGAGTAAGGTCAATATGGGTTAAATATGACACACATTTCTAATTTAGTGAGGTTCTATTGAGATTAGCCTCTCTGTAGTTCTCTAGTAATGGGAGTTTCTCCTTGGGGTCCAAGTTTTTGGTTCCCATAGGATTTTGCCCTGAGTGCCAATTCCAGTTAAGGGCTCCTTGACACTGAGTGGATTTCTTGGCCAATTTGAAAGCTGTTGACTACCCTCCCCAGGTTATGGCGCCTCTATTGCCCAAGTGATCACTTCTTGGCTCGCTGATCTCTCCCAGGAGGCTGTGTTTCAGCCTTTTCATGGCAACAGTCTGCATTGTATATAAGTGGCCTCTGCTTTCTCCAAATATTATTGACCAATTTCCCCTGGCCGCTTATGTAGCACCTTCCAGCACTGCATATACTAGCATCTTGGGGCTGGTTGCCATTCTAGATCTTGCAGGGTCTCTCGGTGTTGTTTAATGACTTTCTGTGGTTTCTTCAACAATAGGATCTTACCTTTGGCCTGGGGTGGGTATTCAAGAGCTTTGACAGAATCCTGTCTTATTTTAGGGACCTTGTGGGTCTCTTTGATCAACAGCTTAGTGAGGGAAGGAACCAATGACTGGGACAGGGAGTTGCAGGTCTGACCTATTTTTCATTTTCATGGGATTAGACTTCCTCCCATTCCATACACAGTGATGCCCACTTCTTCCTCGAGGGCTGACTGTATGAAAGTAAGGATTTTATGATTATGATTCATTATTGTTTTAGCTTATTGTATAAGTCGCCTGACCCTCCCCTTCCTCCCCCCAACTCCTTCCACTCCTTTTACAGTCTCTCATTTTGCCTGTCAGGTTTGGTTAGAGTTTAAGCTTAACCTGGTTAGGAACCACATATGAGGGAGAATATGCCCATTTGACTCTGTTTTTGTGTGAGTTCGCTGAGTAGGATCTGTTCCAAGTCTCTCCACTTTTCTTTAAATTTCATTATGTCATTTTTCCTTTCCGCTGAGTAAAATTCCTTTGTGTAAAAAAATGTACCACAGCTTTGTTATCCATTCATCCAGTGATGGGCATTTGGGTTGATTCCAATTCTTGGCTATTATGAATTGAGCTGCTATAAACACGGTTGCACAAATGTCTCTGTGCGGAGATGTGACATCTTGTGGGTAAATGCCTACTAGAGGGATAGCTGGGTCAGATGTTAGCTCTATGATGGATTGTTTTTTTCCTTTCTGATGATGGTTCTAATTGTCCAATGAAGACAGAAGCTGGTGCATGTGTGTATATGTATGTGTACATATGCATAAATATGCATACATATCTACAATAAATATGTAAACACACTAATAGATGCAAAAGAAAGGTTGGTAGAAAGATTTGGCCTTCTTTGATCATTAAAGCTGGTTAAATAGTTTCTCATCGGCAGTAGTCTGAACGTCTGTGGCTGTGCTTGAAGTCCACGGGGTAGACATTCACTAAAGAACAAGGGGTATAGAGGGGGACAGTGAGGACAACTTGGAGCGTGGATGCATAAATGAACCCGCAAAGACAAGTTGAAATCTAAGCCAGCTCACCCTGCCTCAGTCATGGTGGCATGGATGTCCTGCCAAGCTATATCCTCCTGCACGAGCCCAGCGCAGAAGACAGAGAGGAGGGAGGATCCTAAAGGAGTGGGCTGGTTATGAACCTGTCCACCACCTCATCTTAATCAGGTGAATGAACAGAGGGTTGTCAATGTGTGTGAGCTACCATGTGACTGCCGCTTAACCTCGGTCCATCAACTCTCCCACAAGGAATTCTCTCGAATTAGTCCAAGTGCAGCCAGCGAGCTGCCTATGGTTGTGTGGTTGCTTCTCAGAACCCTGTAGCCCTTGGAGCAAGGTTGACCAACTGACTGAAGAGCAGGTTGCAGAATCCAAATAAGCCTTTTCTCCACTTGATGAGGATGGTGATGGAACCATGTCATCAAAAGACTTGGGAACTGCAATGAGGTCTCTTGGGCAGAATCCCACTGAAGCAGTTACAGAGCATGATTAATGAAGTGGGTGCTGATGGGAATGGCAAAATTGACTTCCCTGAATTTCTGACAATGATGACAAGAAAAATAAAAGACACAGATAGCAAGGAAGTATTCTGTGTGTTTGATATAGGATGGCAATGGCAATATCCACGATACAACTTCACTTTGCGATGGATGAGAGACCTTGGGGAGAAGTTAACAGATAAAGAGGGCGATAGGATGATCCAGAAAGCAGATGTGGACGGTGGTGGTCAAGTAAAAGTTTGTACAAATGATGACAGCTAAGTGAAGGAAGTGTACAGCATATTTTAAATTTCTTGTACAAAATCATTTATTTGCCTTTTCTTTGTAACATATCTATAAAAGGTCTCCCTCCTACTGTTAAAATGTGCATGTATAGTTATTAGGACTTCATTCCTCCATGGTTTCTTTCTTTCTCTTACTGTCACTGTCCTTAAACCTTATTTTTGAAAATTGATCAAGTTGTGTTTTGCACATGGCTTACTCTGCACTTCTCAACTTCTTCTGCACTTCTCAACTGTGATGGTTTGAATCAGGCGTTGCCCATAAACTTAAGTGTTCTGAATGCTTGATCCCAAGCTGATGGCAATTTTGGAATTAGAACCTTGTGGGAGGTGTGTTGTTGAGGGAGGGCTTACAAGTCTTATAGCCAGCTTCCCCTTGCCAGTGTTTGGCACACTCTCTTGTTGCTGTTGTCCACCTGATGTTGGCCAGGAGGTGATGTCTATCCTCTGCTCATGCCATCATTTTCCCTGCCATCCTGGAGTTTCCCCTCGAGTCTGTAAGCCAGAATAAGCCCTTTCCTCCACAAACTGCTTTGGTCAGGTTCTTTGTACCCAGCATGGAGGAAGCTGACTGTAACATCAACTTAGATGGCGTTTGTCAAATAAGGGAGCATCTGGGTTAAAATAGTTCTTAGAACTGTCATCATGTTGTTGAAGTGTGGAGTTCTAACTTTGTGCTGAACTATATACAGTGAAAAATATATACTTCAAAGCTGCACTATTGCAAGATGGTGTTTTATCCAGATATACACAAATTTCTGTACTTTAAATTTTTAAAAAAATTAGAAATTTTCTTGTGTCTCAACAAAATCAGAAGTATTCCAAGAAGGTAATTGTGGTAAATCTAGTTTAGTTCAGTTAAGTTTATACAATATCAATCAGCATTTTTTAAAAAAATGTCTTTAAGCTTACCTGCTTACATAGCAAACATCTATTTTCTATAGATTCTGAGGTCAAGAACCTAGGGGTAGCTTGGTAAAGTGCTTGTGGCTCAGGGTTTTTCATTTGGATCCAAGAAGCTTTGACTGAAGGCATTTAAAGGCTTACCTAGGCTATAGGAGCCACATGGAAATCCACTCAGAGATGTTTCCAGAGGCCTCAGCTCTTGACCATGTGGGATTTAATCTCATGTTGGACTATTGGTTCTTTTCTGATGGGGAGTGGTATCATCTCCTTGCACAAACTCTTCAATGAACTCATCCACATGGATGGAAATGCCTATAGAGCGATGTTCTTTTGCATTGTCCTTTCCTTTTCATGGCCCAGTTTCACCAACATTGTCACCATTGGGCCTGTGATGGTTAAGTTTTGTTGTCAACTTGACCTTTCAAGTAATCTTGGGTGGGTCTCAGGATGTTTACAGGAAGGCAGCCTCTCAGCAAGGGGCAAGATGTAGGGAAGCTCAAAAGAGGTAGAAGTAAACATCCTTTCCTGTGTGGGCAGTACAGGAAGGAAATTCCAGAGACTCAGGAAGCCATTAAGTCTGGGATAGGGTTGCAAGACCCACCCTAAGGCTATATAAAGGGGAAAAAAATTCTCTCCTTGCCTCATCCTCCTGCCTGTTTGCTCTTCTGTGTGTATGGTGTTGGTGATGGGTTTTTCTATCTGCTCAGACCTATGAAAGAGAGCCAGCCTCTTTCACTGTTACGGAACTTCAGTGGGTAAGGCACTTGCCTCCAGTGCCTAAGGCCCCGGGTTCAATTCCCCAGGACCCACACAAGCCAGACCCACAAGGTGGTGGCCCTGGTGTGCTCTCTCTCTCTCTCTCTCTCTCTCTCTCTCTCTCTCTCTCTCTCTCTCTCTCTCTCTCGTTCTCTCTCTGTTTGAAAATGAATAAAATATTTTTTTAAAAAATAAAATAAAAAAATAAATTTGCCAAATATAGTTACATACATTAAAATGTTTTCATAGGCTTTGAAAGCTAGTTAAGTGTTATTTAAATTATTTTAGAGGGAAATTAGATAACTCTAAGTGATAAATTACTCTTCAATTATATCTGGCATTATCTAGTTACTGGGATCATTTTTTTACTGTTACAAACTTTTAAATTACAAAATAGCTTCTAAGAACTAAAATCATAGTTGAGCCTCCAAATTCAACGTAGTGAATTGACCCAGTGCTTAAAACCATGACAACAGAAAGCTCGATGCCTTGCTTTCTTATCTAGCCTGAATCTCAAGTTTTGTAAAGTCCTAATTCTGACTTCTCATCTGGCCCTGCTGCTGGAACCCTGACCAAATATTCCAAGAAATAAAGATGCCTCCAACCACAAAAGACACTTAAGCCCTGAAAGTGCTTCTTCTTGCAAAAAGTGCACTCTCTTGCCTGAGTTCTAAGCCAAAATATATTCGTAGCCTGGCCCTTTCAGAAAGAATATCTTTGCTCCATCTTTGAACCCCTCCCCACCCTGCTCCAGATGGGCTTTGCACCTGTGCTGCCACAATGGGGGGCTTGGCTCTCCAGGAATTGCTTACTTACTGGTTTACCACTATTTAGCTGAATGCTACTCCTACAGCAGTTGATTCACTCCTCACAGGACTTACAACTGAACCCTAACCTCTAGCCCTTCTTAAAGTTTCCAGGAAAATAGTAAGCTCCCCTGTATTGTATTTTATGAGGCTTTTGAAAAACTGCATATGTGTGTGGTAGGCATGTATGTATACATTTAACACATATGTGGGCAGGTGTGTGCACACATGTGTGCTAGTGGAAGCCAGAGGATGGGGTTGGATGTCTTCCTCAAGTCCACTTTATTTCCTGAGACAGGGTCCCTTTTTGAACCCAGAGCTTCCTGATTTGACTAGTCTAACTATCCATCTTGCCCCAGGGATTCCCAGGGAATTCCCAGTCTCCAACTCCTGAGCATTGGGATTACAGGACAACCACTACATCCAGTAGAAATTTGCCTAGCTACTAGAGATTCAAACTCAGGCCCTAATAAAATGGACTTTGGGGTGTCTAAGAGCGACAGAGTCTTTCTCTGCCCTTGGTTGTGTTTTGACCTCAGGAGTTAGGGTGCCAGATGCTTGTGACCATCAGGATCTTGTGATATGAAATTGAAGAAAGAAATCCATTGACCACAGAGGCTGAGGTTTAGAAAGATTTGATCACAGAGAAGGAAAGAGGGCAGAGCTCCTCTAAGGCAGGAGGGTCTCAAGTGGGCCATCAGCATGGTGACTCTGATTGGGGTGCTTTATAAGAGGAAATGCTTTACTGGCCGGGGGTAGGTGGTCCATCCTGTTCCCGTGCTGCTTGTCTAGGACGCTTTCAGTCTCTTCACAACCTAATGCCTGGTTTCTAGGGAAGGGAAAAACCTTTAGGGAAAAAGAGAAAAGGGAAAAACCCAGACCCTTTCTTTTGGCATTACTGACCTCTAGCTAGGTAGAGGCTGCCTGAGGACTCCTTTTTAGGGAAATGGAGATAAGGAAAATCAAATTCATCCTTTACAAGCTCAAGGACATTATCTGCTTTTAGACAAGCGAGAAAAAAAAAAAAAACTGCTCACTTTCGGGCCAAGTGGATTTCTCTCTCCTGTTCTTCATCCTTAAGGTTTGTTCAGAAAGCACTTTCTCCACTGAGTCATCTCACCAGCCACTTACGGCTGTTTATTGTTTGCTGTAATGTATATACTCACGTAGCTTTTGCATATTGTAGTCACTATAATTGTGTCTACTGTGTTATATGAATTATCTACTTTTTTATTTATTTTATTATTTTATTTTATTATATTATTATTACTTTATTTATTTATTATATTATTTTTATTATTTTATTAAAATTTATTTATTTGTTTTATTTATTCCTCTTTTCCCTCCACTTTCATTTCCAGTGTGGAAAGGGGTCTGACCCACTGCGTCACTCAGTAATAGAAATATTGAATAAATATCCTCCTTACTGACTTAAAAAGGTCTAATTCAAGTTCTACATAAATTGAGTGTAAATTTCAGTTGAAAAATGAATGTGTTTACATTCCCAAGCAAACTTGGAAATAAAGTGTCATTTGGGGTTTTTATGGCTGAACTATATGTTTTCTGAAAAAATCCTATGAAGGTGTTTTGTATAACCTGGGTTAATTCTTTTTATCTTCTTAAAAATATTTTTATTTATTTATTTCCAAGCAGAGACAGACTGAGAGATTGTGTGTATCAGTGATAAGGGGAAATATTGGCACAGTTGTATTTGGCTTTACCATTGAATTTCCCCCGGAGTTCGTGTCCTCTAATGCAAAAGAATTATACACAGGGACAGAATTAAGTCATATTACACATTTATTCTAATTTATTAATTTAGGAAAAGGGGAATTGGATGTGGAAGTCTCCCAGTCACCACGTGGGAAGTTACAGAGTTCTCCAGCCACTAGTGTGGGGAGAACACGTGGAGAGTTTAACAGAACTTATATTGTTTAGCTAAATAAGCAGAAACAGAAAAGATAACAGGGAGCTCCCATCATGAGAAGGAGAGGTTCATGAGGGAAAAAGTCTGGAGCCTGTCCCCCCCTAACACCCCCCCCCAGCCATTAGCTGGGGTGGGAGAAGGCCTTACCTTCTTAAGGCCTGGAAATTCAGAGATCCTTCTGCAGCCTGGCCATGTGGCAAACAAGGGCCGGCTTCCTCTAGGGAAGCTAGTTTTAAGTCCTCCCCAGGTGAGTCAGAGAGACAGCTGATTAGTTCATATCTGACCAATCAGTTTTAGCACCTAGGTTATAGCTCTAATTAGACATCTCCCACTCAAAGGGAGGGGTTTTCCCTGCAGGCGCCTGGCTCTGTCACACCAGGACCTCCAAGAATGGCAAACAAACTCCAGAAACATGTGCCACTTTGTGCATCTAACTTTACGTGGGTACTGTGAAATTGAACCCAGATTGTCAGGCTTTTCAGGCAAGTGCCTTAACCCCTGAACAATTTTTGCAGCTCCTGAGTTCATTTTTTTAATCACACATAAAAATTGGCTGCAATTATCATATCTCAGGATTATAGTTCTATTTAGTTCTCTTTGTTGTTGAGTTGGGGACTTACCAACCATGCTTGCTGCCCAGGCTGCCTTGACCTCCTGAGTTTAAGAATCCTCCTACCTCAGTCTCCAGATCTGTACTCTTATGTCCAGCTGCTTTTTAAAGTGTGCGTAATTTGGTAATGGTATATAATATTTTTGCTTATTGTTTTTATTTTAAAAAAAGAGGAAATCCAACTGATCGGGGATAGGGAAGAGGGAAATAGGGGAATTGGAGACATCAACACATTATTCCCTTATTAAGTGTATCTAATTATGGATAATAAAAAAATTAAGTTAAAAAAGCACAAAACAAAAAAATGAAAAATTTATTTTTTTCCTTGGAGCATTAACTTAAAATGTATTTTAAGCAGATAAAGCTATTAATAGAGCTCTGTTCTGTAAATTAAGGGAAATGAACCACTATTAGAGCCTGTCACTGGGGTTTAACCAAGTTCAGTACATAGAACAGCAACATCAATGTGTAATTGCTATCTTTCGCCCACAAAGCAAAATTGGTTTTTGTTTTTGCTTTTGTTTCTGTTATGTTTTGGTTGGCTGGTTGTTTCTTGAGATATGGTCTCATGTAGCCCAGGATTGCTTCAAATTCTCCATGTAGCCCAGGATGGTACTGAACTCCTGGTCATCCTGCCTCCATTTTCCATGGGCTGATGGGATTGCAGGCATGTGACACCATACCCAGTTTTACATCGTAAACCCAGGGCTTTGTGCATGCTAAACAAGCTGTCTTCAACCTGAGCTACTTTCTCAGAAAAAAAGGAAAATAATTTTAAGATGTCAGAGGTACTAGAATGAATGTAATTTTTCCTGTATTAACTTCAAAATGTATATCAAAGTTTTGTCCAAAATTACAAAAATGTTCCTAAGTTGTTTCTGGTAATACAATGAGCAAATAAAATCCTAAGTACAACTGCCAAACAATATTTTGAATTTTTTCCTTTTCTTCCCTAAAGCATATAGCATCTTTGAGGCAGAAAAGGTTGAGTTTACAACACCTTATTATGCCAAATGCAAGGACTTATCAAAAGGCAAATAGGTCCTAGGAGCCAGGATTCCTCCAGGAAATAGAAAATACCATCTGGGAGTGAAAATGGCCAGCTGCAGACCCTGGTACAGAAGAAAGACTTATTCTCCAGGGGGAAAAAAACCTTATCTCCCTATAGCTATGTACTGGCTTATGTCTCACTTTCCTACAGTTATTACACTGATATCAGCAAGGTAAAGCTCTTTTCCAAGCTTTGGCCAAAACTGGACATAAATTTGTTTTCCAATTTATAGAAAAAAAAATCTCTTTTCACTTTTCCTATTTTAGTTTTTTTTCTTAATGTGGGTTACGGTTAAAACCCAGAGCCAAGCTTCATAGCTGTGGGTTCCAATAACAATATCAGAAAGATACCAGAGGCAAAACTATGGGGAGAAACAAAATAAATCAGCAGTAGCTTGCAAGTGCAGAAAGCAGTTAACAAAAATATGACATAAGCCGGGCGTTTTTTATTACATTGCAACCATTCTATTTGTGGGTATGTTTTTTTGGTAGTGATGGTTATATAATTATATACAGTGACCAAAACTCATAGAACTTGTTCTAATTCTTTTTATGTATTTAAACCATCCCACAAGATTTCAAAATATAAAGGTATTGGAACTACATTGATGGGGCTCTTACTAGGCAAAGTTGGAACATGTTTAACATGAGAAACAAGAATTACCACAAAATAATCTGAAACTAAGTATTGAGAGCAGTTTTGTCTATAAGAGCTAAAGATTAGAAAGAGCCAAAATGTCCCTCCCTAGCTCAATAGATGACTCGTGAAACACTGTCACATCTTACCATGGAATATTAATACACACAAAAGAAATGAACTCTGTAAGAATGGGACTAAAACACACTATGCTGAATGAAACTGCTCTCTCAAAAGGCTATTGTGATGGTTAAGTTTTGATGTCAACTTGACTTTTCAAGTAATCTTGGGTGGGTCTCTGAGGATGTTCACAGGAAGGCAGCCTCACTAGGGGGCAGGATATAAGGAAGCTCAAAGGAGCTAGAAGCAAACATCCTTTCCTGTGTGGGCAGTGCAGGAAGGAAATTCCAGAGACTCAGGATGCCATTAAGTCTGGGATAGAATTGCAAAACCCCACCCTAAGGCTATATAAAGGGGAAGAAATTCTCTCCTTGTCCCTTCCTGCCTGTTTCCTGTTCTGTGTGTGTGGTGTAGGTGATGGGTTTTTCTCTCTGCTGGGACCTGTGAAAGGACCAGTCTCTGTCACTTTTATGGGACTTCCCCTGGATCTGTAGCTTGAATAAATCATTTCCTCCCATAAACTGTGTCTGGTTTGGAGATTCATCCCAGTGGCATGTGGCTGACTGCAATAGCTATGCTATATGGTTTCATTTACATAGCATTCTCAAAATGGCAAAAGTAGAGTGCTAGATTATATATCAGCCATTATCAGAGTTAATAGATAAATCGACAAGTGTATCAGCCTGGACTTCTTTTTCATGTTAAACTAATTCTGCATTATGGCTGGAGCTGGACTTAGATCAATCTCCACATAATAAAGTGGTCCAAAAAGATGCAGATACATTACTATAGTGTAATTTCAAAGTTTAATATCAAATTATAATTACCTAAATTGTTACTTCCTTGAAAACGATGACACACATTCACAGGATTCCTGAGTATTGTTTTCATAGCTACCTATGAATATATAATAATTTTAAAATAAGTATGATACAAATGGGTAATAACACATTAAATAAGACAATCTAGGAATTCATAGTTATGTCAAGAGGTGGAGAAAGATTGTGTGTGTGTGTGTATGTGTGTGTGTGCATGTGTGTGTGCATGCCCATGCCACACATGCATGTGGAAGTCAGAGGACAACCCTGACATGTCAGTACTGGCCTTTCACTTTGTTGCTTGAGACAGGAATTCTCTCATTGTTTCGCTGCTGGGGAGGCCAGTGTAGCTGGCCTTCGAGCTTCAGGATGCTCCTGGCTCTGTCGCTCATTGCCATATGTGTGTTACCATCACAAGTGCATGCACCACTTCTGCATTTGGCTTTGTAGAGATGGCTGGGAATTCAACTCTGGTCATAGGCTTGCAAAACTAGTGTCTTCAGCCACACAGCCATCTCCCCAGCCTGAAGATATATATATATATATATATATATATATATATATATATATATATATATATATATATATATATATATATATATATATATATATTTGTTAAATTTTATTAGATTTTTTTTAAATGCTTGTTCACTTTTTTCAAATTTACATTTAAACAGTGGGATAGGATACAATTATATGAGTTAGTAAAATTCATAGAACCATGTAACCACCACCAAAATTAATATATTAAATAGCTACATTATCTTCAAATCCCCTTATGTTTCCTTTTTTTATATTTGTATTTTTTTCCAATCGCTGGTAGAAACAGCTATATTTTATCTTTCTGCACTTTTGCCTTTTTCAGAATGTCAAATATTATATGGCATTTGTATTCTTTAAACTTGACTTAGCAAAATTCATTTAAGGTTCAACCATGTTTTATGTTGTTGTTTTATTATTATTCTATTGTACATGTGGAGATCAGGCTGTACAAACCAAGTTCCTCTATATTGTGTGATATCCTTTTAAGAAACAGAAATGTGGACACTTTTTGAGTATTAAGGCTGCTTTAATGTTGAGAACTTAGGGGTCTTTGTGTCAAAAATTGTTGGTTTCGGGCTGGAGAGATGGCTTAGTGGTTAAGGCACTTGCCTCTAGTGCCTAAGGCCCCTGGTTCAATTCCCCAGTACCCACATACACCAGACCCACAAGGTGGTGGCCCTGGTGTTCTCTCTCTCTCTCTCTCTCTCTCTCTCTCTCTCTCTCTCTCTCTCTCTCTCTCTCTCTCTATCTCTCTGCTTGAAAATGAATAAATAAAATATTCTTTTTAAAAAAATCATTGGTTTCTGATTTATCCTGTGTTGATTGAATGGCTGTGGCTGTGGGTCCCTTGTTCATCCCGTCATTCTCTGCAGGGTTCCATATGGATCCTCCACGATATGACTGTGGTGGCTCATCTCTTGCCAGGATCTCAGCTATTGGCCTACAGTCAGTTAGTATGGTTAGATGGGCCACAGCTCTCTGCTGCATTTGCCTCTGCCGAGCGCTGGTCCTCCATGGCGGCTTCCAGTCTTGAGGATCCTATGCCGGGATGTGTCTGGAGCTCAGCGTGTGGTCACAGCTTGTGTCCACGACCTGGATCCCCGCTGAAAACCATGTGGACACTTTTAAGAGATCTGGGGGGCTGCCTGCACAGAAAGTTGTCAGAGTGCCCTCTGTAAGCCAAAAGAAAGGTTTTAGAAGAAACCAAACCCACTGACACCTTCACTTTGAACTTCTAGCTGCCTAACTTTGGGTGAATAAACTTGCTAGTTAAGCCACCCAGCCTACTGCCTTTCATTAGATCAGCTTAAGCCAATTAACAGAGTCTTCCTTTAGGCTTTACCTAATAACCATATTCCCTTCACATTCTAGAATAGCATTGTGGATCGAGGAGGTTGCTCTCCCCATCTCTGGGTATCTTCCCCACACTCCAATGAAAAGGAACACTAAAACCACCTTGGGGCAAGGGAATCTGTGGACAAATGCCATCTGGAAGTCCTCCTGATGTCCCCATCCAAATAGGAAACATAAGGCAGGGTTCTTAGTTGCACTTAACAGATGATGACTAACTGACGAAGCGAAAACAAGACTTTCTTCAAATCATCGTTAAAGCTCAAAATTGCTGGGAAGCCTGGCAACCAGACCTTGAGCTAAGGTTTCAGGAATAAAGCTCCAAACCTCACACAACAGGCTTGGCTTGACAAAACACAAAACCTCTGCTGATTCCCACTGACTACTAAAGGACACTTGGCAGCAGCCACCCCTGTGGTAGCATTTCTGTGCCAGGAGCTCCCCTGGACCCGCTGGGAACTGCCCCATCATCACTGCCAAGACTGGGAGCTTAATGCATCCATGGCCAGATGCCATGGGCAGAAAGGAAGGTCTCTTCAAGGCTGGCAGCCTCCCTTTGCTTCTCACAGACACAGCAAAGGCCAGTGCCTTTCATCTGCCCACAGCCTGGGAATGGGAGCTGGGAAGGAGAAACACAACATGGCGTATGAGAATTTACCCAAATGTTAATTATCAAAGACCAATTCAGACTAGGTTTCCACTAACTTTCAACCCATCGGCTTTATTACTATTTTAATTGTACATATTTATAGGATAGTGTATGGTAATTTGATATAACATGTAATGATCAAATCAGGGCAGTTAGAATTTCCATGTCCTTCAAATTTTTGATTACCATACAAGGATTATGCATTCATGAGCTACAATCTGTTATTTCAATACTTGTACAAAATATGTACTGATCAAATCAGAGCAATTAGCACTTTTGTCTCCTTATCTTTTCCTTGTGACTGGAACCTTTGAGCTCATCTCAGCTACTTAGTCACAAAATAATTGAGAACTAGAGTCCCTTTATGTGCTGAACATCAGAATTTATTACTTCTACCTAAGTGTTCAACATTCAGTCAGAAATGCTTTCTTGAAATCTCAGTCTTCTTAATTCTAGGCTATATCCTCACTTCAACATCTGGAAAGATGCTTGGAACAGAACAGTGCACCTTACTTTCAAGAAATCAGATTAAGACAGAAATCAAAACCCTATGTATGTCCTCTCTGATAACCAATTCCAGATGATGTATAAATTATTTGGTGGAAATCATTTGGCTGCAGCATAAAACAGATGCTAAAAAATATGCCATCAATCTTAGATAAAATATGATTGTATCTTGTATTAAAAATTAAATGGCATACATGTATTATAATTTCCTTTTGTTATTAATAAAGTGATAGGTTTTACCTTGAAAATCATATTAAAGGTGTATGCATCCGTAAGCTTTCCATTGCTCAGACCAAATAAGTTAAAATATGCTGAGATAAATAACTTAAAAAGAGGTAAGATTGGGGACAGAGATATTGCTCAATGGTTAAGGCACTTGCCTGCAAAGCCTAACAACCCAGGTTTGATTCCCCAGTATCCACATAAAGCTGGATGCACAAGATGTTGCATGCTTCGACTGCCCATGTTCTCTCTCTCTCTCTCTCTCTCTCTCTCTCTCTCTCTCTCTCTCTCTCTCTCTCTCTCTCTCTCTCTTTCTCTCTCTCTCTCTCATTGCAAATAAATAATAAAAATATATTTTTTTTAAAAAAAGAGAGAAGATTTATTTTGGCTCAGTGTTCCAGAGGTTTCAGTCTATTTTCTCTTTCCTTGTTGCTTTGGCAGGAAGCATGTGACAGGAAAATCACCTCATGGCAAATGGGAAGCAAAATGAGACAAAAGAGGAACTAGAGTCCCAATGTCCCCTTCAAAGACAGGCTGCTAATGGCCTAACGCCCTCCCATTAGGCTGCACCTCCTAAAGGTTCCACCATTTCCCTGGAACACATCAGGCTGCCAACTAAGCTTTTGGGGGCTATTCAAGATCCCCGCCATAGAAACAACTCCCTGTCTCCATTTCTACCACACATCTCTTAAATGCATTTTTACCTTCCTTGTCAAGTGGCCTTGGGATGACTCAGGAATTGTATGATCTCATACGGAGTTGGAGATCTAAGGAAGTTTGTTAAGTGATAGTAATCACTTCCTTGAGAAGTTCATTTATAGTCACTCTTGCGTAGGAATGATTTCTAGGAATACTCCAGTTGCTTACTGTGCTGACTCAACCAGCTTGTGATACAAAGCAGAGTTCATACCTTCAGAAGTCTTGTGCTTTTCTCACGGGCAGAATAAAGAAATAAGACAGATATTTGAATGCTTGGATCCAGAAACTTATCTGAAGAATGTTTTTCATTCATTAAATGTGTATAGCTAGAAATGCTAGGTTCAGATGGGCATGCGGATGCATGTCTATAATCTAGCTCATGGAGCCTAAGGGAAGAGGTTCCTGAGTATAGTATATGCCTGGGCATAGGGAGTTTCAGGACAACTTGGACTACATAGGAAAACTATTTCTCAAACACACACACACACACACACACACACACACACACACACACACACAATCAAACGAAACTAAACATAGCAACACAGATGTAGATTTGAATCTCATCAACACCTAATTTAAAGCAAATTCTATCTTGTCAAGAACATAGTTTCAAGCTGGGAATGGTGGCCCGTGCCTTTAACCCCAGCATTTACACTGGGAGGACTAAGGTAGGAGGAGCACTGTGAGTTTGGGGCTAGCCTGGGCAACAGAATGAATTCTAGGTCAATCTAGACCAGAGTGAGAATCTGCCTCAAAGAAAAATATATTGGGTTGGAGGGATGGCTCAGCAGTTAAGGCACTTGCCTCCAGTGCCTAGGGCCCAGGGTTCAATTCTCCAGTACCCACATAAACCAGATCCACAAGGTGGTGGTCCTGGTTCTCAATATCTCTCTCTCTCTCTCTGTATATCTCTGCTTGAAAGTGGATAAATAAAATATTTTTTTAAAAAGAAAAATATATTTAATAATGCATCATGTACACTTATAAACTCAGCTTATTTATTTTTACTTTTTAGATAGCCATTTTGTAGTTTTGAAGTAGATATACTGTGTATTAAGTAACCATAATATGCTTGAATGTGAATGTATGTTCCCCATAGAGTCAAGTATTTTTAATTAAGGTTAAGCTTCCTGCTTATGTCTCCTGCAGCCTGGGGGGGGAGCGGAGGTGTCACTTGGGGCTGATAGGAATTCCAGCTAAAAGGTGTGTGCAGAGCAGTTTGCGCTCTGGCAGGTTTGTGCTTGCTGTAGTTGTTTCTCTCTGCATGGATGGATGGAAGTAAGCAGCTTCTCTTGCCATTGATAAAACTTCCCCTGGATCTGTAAGCTTAAAATAAATCCCTTCCTCCCCTAAATTGAGTCTGGCGGAACATTTGTCCTAGCAATGTGGAGCTGACTATAACACCATCTTAGTATGAAACTTCCAATCACTATGAATAAAACTGGGAGAAATTTTCTAAATGGTCAGTTTTTATAAACTATTCTGATATTATATGTAAAGGTACATAGTAGTATTTCTATATATGTGCTATTAAATATTATATACATACATATATATAAACATAGAAACTAAAAAAAATATATTCTAATCTTTCCCCACACTTTTGTTTGGCAGACCATAAGGAAATTCTCTGACCAACCTTGTCTAATAGCATAGATTAGGCTTTCATTTCAGAAGGAATCCTGCCCCACACCTGAGGAAGGAATATTGAATAGAGAAGCCATACTATTATTTCCTTTTTATCTGGTCACATTTTAGCAGGGTTTTCCATGCTTCCATCATGCCTATGCAATGAAGCCTCCATGAAACCCCAAAGGACAGAGATGAACGACCCTCTAGACTGTGGAATGCCCAGGTTGCTGGAGCATGGTATGACTGGAGAGGACATGGAAACTCTGTATCTCTCTCCGTCTCCCTTTCTTCATCTGTTCTTGGCAATATCCATTCCAACAAACTGGTAGGTGTGTTTCCTTGAGTTCAGTGAGCTGCTCTAGAAAATTATTCAAACCCAGGACAGAATTTGGGGGAACCGTGTTTATAGATCATGTGCCCAAAGCACAGGAAAAACCACTTGGGGTATTGACGAGCATCAAGGTGGAAAGTGGGGTGTTGGGAACACAGGTCCCATGGAATCTCTACATTGGGGGGTCTCAAAATTGAACTTGAGGACACCCCATTGGTGTTTGCTGCATAATTGATTACCTGCTTGATAATGGGGGGAAATTCTTCCATCTTTTGTGGTCTGTATTGATTGTGGTTTTTAAGCAGAGGAAAAATGGCTATATAACTATATAACTATAGTTAGTCATACCAAGGGAAAAAGCAAATTATCTTCCTGTTCTCTCTGTAGAAAATCATGTTACATGTTTTAGAAATTAAATATACAGCTTAAAGCTGTAAAATAATAAAATCTTATTAATATCAGGTCACTAAAGTGTTCTAATTCTTCTAGCTATTTATATTTATGAAATTTATTAGCTTGTTAAAATAGGTATGTTTTATTATGCTATCCTTTGTAATAAATATTGACATAAATATTTGATTTAATACTTGATTGTTTTTTGTTTGTTTTTCAAGGCAGGTTCTCACTCTAGCCCAGACTGACCTAGAGCTCACTCTGTGGTTCGCTAGCTGGCCTTGAACTCATTGTGTGATACTCCTAGCCTCCCCAGTGCTAGGAGTAAAGGGGTGTGCCACCATGCCTGGCTCTTGATTTTTTTTTGATATTTCGGGGATCAATCCCTTAGCTTTGCCCATGCTATCAAACATTCTTATCACTGAGCCAAACCCAGTCCCTTATATCACTTTAAGCATCAAAGTTGTGTAAGCTTCCGGGCCCTAGAAAACATGAATTCATCCCTGCTTGTCATGACAGGTCTGGAGTCCTATAGCACCTTCCCAAATAATCATGCTATTCTACTGACTTGAGTGACTTGTGTTCAAACCCATACTAACTACTGCTGCCCGCCAGTCTTCCCAGGGAAATATCCCCACCATATCTCTTTGTAGAGGACTCTTTATGGTCTCCTTGTATATGCTACCCAAATTCTTCAGTTGGAAAATGAAGATATCACCTTTATTTTTAAATTTCATTGTCAACAACTCCACATTTCTGTTTTGCTTTGTTTTGTTTTGGCCAGTATAGCATCTTGCAATATTACTTATTTGCTCTTAAAAAACTGAGGCAGGAGGGGCTGGGAAGATGGCTCCATGGGTAAAGCGCTTACCATACAAGTGTAAATGCATGATTTCAGATCCCCAGAACCCACATAAAGCCAGACATTGTAACATGAGTATCTGTAATCCCATGTGCCAATGGGGAGAAGAGAAATAGAGACAGGAGAATTTCTAGTAAGCTCTCAGGCCACTTTTTATTCATTTTTTTCATACTTTACATGTCCATCTGGCATTTTAAGCATGTCATTGCAGTTTGATTCTTCTTATATCCTCAAGTCTCTGAGAGCAAATATTACTTCTTCATGGCTCTAACCCCTTTAGAATTTCTTAACTATACTTCTTGTATTGGTTATGTTTGTGATACCAAGATGACTGACATAAACAACTTAATAGAGGAGGACTGTTTGGGTTTAGAGTCTCAGATTGTTCACTATGACCGCTTGGTCCCTTGAACTGGACAAAAATCTCATGGCAGTAGGAGCATGTGGCAGAGGAAAGCTTCACCTAGGGACCTACTTCCTCCAGCCCAGGCCCAAAGTTTATATTATAGAGCCACACAAAGGAAGTGGAGACCAAACTTTCAACACATGAGTGTTGGGGGAGGACCCTGAATATCATCTATATCAAACCATAACATCTGAAGAAAACAATATTTTTTATAAACGATTGAATGAGCATTTGTTCAAATGATAAATTCATTCATGATGATGCTAACCTATTGACTAGATAAAGATTTATCAAAGCCACACTACGTCCTGGCACCTGTGGCCATTGGTTAAAAAAAAAAACAACAACCAAACAAGAGTATATTTCTTGCCTATAGATAAGTAATATTTTAACACAAAAGACAAACAATAGCCCATGAGTCACATAAATAAGTAAAAATATTCATCATTTATAGGGTGTATCTTGTGAAAATACATGGGGCTGTGTACTAGGGAGATAGTCTCCTGGGTTAAGTGCTTTCTATGCAGGAATGAGGACCTGAGTTTGGTTCTTCAGCATTTATAAATATGAATTCTGGGTGTGTTGGTACACACCTATATCCCCAACACAGAGACAGATGGATCCCTAGAGCTTACTGGATAGCTTGTGTAGCACATTCTGTGAACTCTGGGTTCTGTAAGAGATCCACTCTAAAAAAGTAACATAAAGAATGATAGAATATGACACCCAGTGTCAGCTTTTGGTCTCCACACATAGATGGCCTTCATCTACATTCAAACATATATATACACACATACACACTGTATATATGTACACATGAAAAAATAAAAATACACAGGACTAAAATATTGTACAATGTGTATGATTTCAACTAGTTAAAACATTTTCATGTCTATTTCCCATGATGAACCAGAGTTGCAATTTCATATTTTTAAAAACCACCTCAAACAGCTAAATAGTATTTGATTTCATTAAACTATGCCTGTATTGTATAATTACTCAACTGATGATTATTTGATCTACTTTCACGAGATTAGAGTGATAGTGTGTTCTTTGTTTATGAACATTGGCACATTTTGGTTCCACTTTCTGTGGCATGAGTGAAACTGAGAAGCCCCAAGCTCTGCATTTTCTCTGCATATAATTCTCCCTTTGTTTGAATTGTGGCTCTTACTGGCTGAGCTTATCCTATCTAGTATTCTTTGTTAGCTTGACAGTCACTGACCAGGGTCTTTGCTTGCATGAAACATCAGTCCTGTAGACCGCATTGTTTGTCTGCAGCTGGGGTTCACCACATCAGGGCAGGATGTGTATTAAATCCTTCCAACCCACCCACCTAAGACAAGCTGGAATCTTATTTCCCCAAACCTGAAAACCTGATCTGCTTTGGAACAAGGGTTTTACAGAGGTAATCAAGTTAAAATGAGGTCATTAGATTAGGCCCTAATCAAATCTGAAAAGTGTCCTTATAAAAAAGGGAAAAACTGACATTCAGAGGAAAGATAATGTGAAGCCAGGGAGAGTGTCATCTCTATGCTAAGAATGTCTGAGGCTACCAGGAGATAAAGAAGCCCAGCCCTTAGGAGGAGCCAGCCATACTGATATCCTGATCCCAGACTTCTGGTCCCTAGCACCATGAGACAACACATTTCATTATATAAGTTACTTAGTTTGCAAAACTTTGTGATGGCAATCCTAAAACAGTAACATGCATTTCCATAGAAAAACTTCCATAAAACTAGTGTGTCCAGGTGTTTTATCCTGTAGGATTTTCATGTCTCTCAGATTAACATTTATGCCTAAATGGAAATTTGGAGACAATACCTAGAGTCTAAATAATATATGACCATTAAGAAATAATAGGAACTAAAATCTCTTTGATAAGATGTTTCTCTGCTGGCACTGTCTTTCCTTCACCAGGCCAATTTGGCTGGGATTGCCTGTTCTGTGTGCTGCTACATATGACAGAATTAAGAGGAGGATAGCAGGTACTCCCTTCTGGGAAGAATAAAAGAAGCTAGAAGTGTTCTCTCCCCTGGAAGGAGATAGAAGTGTGGAAGGGACCCAATGCCATTTTGTATGGAAGTCTTTGAATGTGTAAATTACTACCATATTTACTTTAGGGATTGAAGAAAATCCATTGGATAATCTGGCTCGGTGTGAAAGACATTTTAAATATTCATCCAAATGGTTGCTCCCTGTGAAGGAGTGCCTACAAAATAAATAACTTCTGTTCCTCTCACAATAGGACAGTGGTAGGGTGCTTTCCCCATCAGGGCTTAAAAGGGGGAAGGAGAGCCACATGGTAAATACTCACTGGTGAATAAGAAGTTCTTTGCTTACATAATCTATTTAGCTAGTTAGGAGCCAATTTTGGAGGTTAAATAACATCCTTTTAAGAAATATTTTTGAGTACCTGTGATGTTAACACATTGGGAACATGTTGGAAAAATACAGGTGAACTCTTACAATCTTTCTGATACCTTTTATGCAATATTCCCTGAGCCATGTCACGGCTGTCTTATTTAGTGTTGAGTTCTCTGTAGCCTCTGGATTTATGCTTTGATAAGTTTTGATGCAATTATGTACTTCTTGTCTGGCTGGTTGCTTTCATAGTCTGCAAGGTCCCCTGCTTATTCTTGCTATTGATGACCATTGTCCTCCAGTGGCTCCCATAGGGCTCTCCAGCACTATGAGAGCTAGCCAGGTGGGAGCTAGTTTCCTTTTGGGTTTCGGCATGATATTCTGAAGGACATGTATTCTTATGAAATTTAAAGCCATCACAAAAAAACAAAATAACAACACCACCAAAAAAATCTTCCTTAAATACTCTGTGTGCAGGGCAAAACTTGTTAATTGGAGGACAGTGTGAAGGGCAGTCAGTCATGACTTTAACATGGCGACAGGATATACAATGTCAGAAACTAATGACATTTTCTCTGGAGTTGTCTCCTATCTTTCCCCTCTCCTTTCTCTCTCTTACCCTTCTTCCTGACAGGTTTATACCTGGCTCCTGGGGTCCTGAAAGAGGAGGTGAGTGAATATAATTTTTTTAATCCATATGCTGACTCTCACTTTATTCTCCAGCCTAGATGAATGTCTTCTCAGTTTCAATTTCTCTAAAGAATATGTCAACTTCCACCTCCAGTGAAGGAGGACATAGTAGTAGTTCTCTGGCCTTGCGTAAGGCAGGAGGGACCCTTGGGGCCCCTAGGTCTGCCTAAAGACTTTAACCTACCCTCACCAATGCCTGTCCCTAGTCCAAAGGCTTTCTGCAACTTGCTTCCTGTGTGGCCATCTGTCTTCTAAAAGTAAGTTAGCATCATTGCTTGAGGCTATCATGTTCTACTAGCTCCTCCTTTTCTCTTTGTGGGTTTAACCTTGCTTTGTTTCCTGCCATTTTAGAAAAGATTTGAAGGGGAGAATTAATAAATATTAACAGCCAAAAAGTTGATCCCAAACTGTCAACACATTAGCTCAAGGACAAGGAATGAGTGTGAAGGTTATTGAAGGGTCATCAGAAACAAAGGCACTGCCTGTGCTCTGCAGGGCCGTCTCTGTGGCTCTGTCACCATGTGTCTCCACCAACCTGCTCTCTTGGCTCCTCTGTCCTTACTCCTCACAACTATGGGGTGTCTTTGATGAACCACATCACAAGTTCATATCTTTTTTCAGTTTACTCATTTACTTGTGCCTCTGGGAACACTCGGAATATTACTTCCTTATTTTTTTTTAATCCCTATTTTCTGGATGAGGATTTTTTCGTCTTCTTTTTGCATATTGATTGTCAATAATTAGAATATTTATTGTCAATAAATGTTGTTCAAAGCGATCTGCCTCCCGGTGCCCAGCCAGAGGTGTGGGACCGAAGCAGGCCGGGAGGGAGAGCAGGGAGGGGAAGGAGTGCTGCTCCTTCTGCCAGCAGGAGGCTGCTGATGCTCCCAGCTCCCTCCGTTTGTCCACTGTGGCTGACCTGTGGGGTGAGGTCTGCTCTGTGTTACAGCTCTGGGAGCAGCGGGGCAATGGGCACAGACCCGGGCAGGGGAGCCTCCATGTTAGAGCTCTTGGAGCAGGGTCCCTTTGAGGAGCATGGCTCCCGAAGATTTAGTGTTCAGCTCATCTCTTTGTAGAGAGTGACCGGCAGCATTACCCAGGGGAATGCAATGGAAAGACTTCCCGTTTATTGTAGGAATACCGTTGGTTATATAGAGGAAAAGGGAAAGGCAGGGGCACAGATGGGCAAAGGAGATTGGCAGTGGTCAGCGACCTGCAAATGCCCGCTTTGCATAGATCAGCCCCAAGTGGACGTGACCTTAATGTCATATCAAGTGGTGGGGCAAAGGAACTGTCACCTTAGACTCTATTGTCCAGGCACAGTGGGGGTGAGAATGCTGGATTCACTGTGGCTTGCTTAGGGAACCAGGAGTTTTAGGGTTAAGGGTGGAGGTGGCAAAAAACCTGCTGGATAAGTCTACCAGGGTTTCAGCCTGTTCAACATCCCTTTAACCCTATGTCCTCCATGCCCCATTTAGCAATACCAACAAATAACTAGAAACATTGTATGAGCAAGTCTTATGGTGATACCCCCATTTCCCTCCTCCCTGTCCCCATCTAATGGGGGCCCTCCTAAGTGGGCTTGCTGAACCAGTCTATGGGATAGGGGGTTATTGATTATATGAGAGGTAGCCAGTTTTTTCTCCCCCACCATGGCTCTTACAATCTTTCCACCCCCCTCTTCCACTCAGTGGATCAGGTTTTTGATTAACACAGTTTATCTACTTGGTTATTGACCCAAGTTATTTAGTCAGTAATATTGGCTTAATCAATGTTAACTGCAAAAAGAAAGATACTTAGATGGACATTAAGCTATTTGTCAGAAGTCACATGAGATGAGCAGATACCGCCAATAATTTTAGGACAGCAATCTACATGTTTCAGCTTCTTTCCCTTTGGTTTCATGTGCCCTGAATGAAATCACGTGCTGTCCCTTAAACCTACTTTCTTTTTCTTTTTTTAATTTTATTTTATTTATTCATTTTCAAGCAGAGAGAGAGAGACAGAGCGCGCGCACCAGGGCCACCACCTTGTGGGTCTGGCTTATGTGGATCCTGGGGAAATGAACCCGGGGCCTTAGGCACTGGAGGCAAGTGCCTTAACCGCTGAGCCATCTCTCCAGCCCTACTTTTTTTTTCTTAGAGAATTGAATTATGTTGTCAAGAAAAAGAAATAATCATTTATCCTCTGAAGTCAATGAACTATTTCTTCAGGATCTAAGATAGGGCAGGTTTGAATATCAATTTACTAAGATTCTTTAGAAGCTCAGTAGAGTGCTGACATTGTGCTTCACCTAATAAAGTTCAAGCAGCAGGAGCTATTGTTAAAGAACTCAGTCTAGTTTATATTTGACAGCATAATTCACAAGAAACTGTCAGGATAAACAATGAAAAGGTAGTAAGTATGATGCAAAGATATGTGCAATTCTCCCTATAAATCATTTGTATTCTGAGAAAGATAAAATACGCTAATTTGAGCCAGTATAATAATATGATCACAAGATGCTTTCTCCATTTTCCCTAAGTCCAGAATGAAACTTGAACACTTAGATACATCTCTGATCTGATCACTAAGGAACAATTTATAACTTATGTAGAGCGGATGAAAATTACTCCTTTGAATACCTGCAGAAACTTTCAATGCTGAAAGAACTGTAGTTTAAATATGCGTGCAGGCCATGTTAGCATTGAGAGAACCATCAGCATTCAGTTGGCTGACTTTGAACTGCCGTGTAGAGTACATACTTTCTTTCACCGAGAGACAGAGAGAAAGATAAAGAGAAAAACTTAAACTGAATCAAGTAATAACTAGTTACTTTGGTGGTGATTATACGATAATTTGGCTGTAACTTGATACATGTTGCAAATTCCGTCTCTATTGTTTTCACTTGAGCAGTTTTGATTGATCTCTCATTAACCTCTGATTCTCATTATCTCATCTAGTTTCCTTAAAATGAACTCACTTTCTTGCTTTAATTAAAGTTTTGGGACTTTTTGATTATTTTTCTCTGTCATGATGATCAAGGCATAAGTTTAGGATTCTGGGAATCACTCATCCGGCCCCTCACCTTTCTATCCAAGTTGCCACCAAATCCTTTCCATTCTGCATCTAACTGGATATCGATGCAATATGTTCTCTGCAACTGCCACAGTGCTTGCACTCAGACTTCCGTCATATCTTGCTCACATAGGAACTTGAACCTCCTAAATGGTCTGTCTCTTCAATCCAAGCATTGTCTCATTCTCCACATTTCAGTGTTTTTCTTGCTGGACCACAGATGTCTCTTTGTGTTTGGTGCTGGCAGATTTGTGGTGCTGGTTGATGGTGGTGTCTCTCTGCTTGGATCTATGGAAGTGAGTTAGCTTATTCCACTATTGATGATGTTCTCCCTGGATTTTGTAAGCCTGACATAAAGCCTTTCCTTCTTAAGCTGCTTCTATTTGGAAGTTTGTCAAGCAACTCAAAGCTAACTGCAACAGTTAGTAGCTTTAGATCGTCTTTAGTCTAAGATCCTCCGGTGGATAGTCCTCATTCTTTAATACCTTCTAATAGACTTCCTCCTCAAGAAGCAATCAAAAGTCCAAACATCCATTTAGAGACTATGAAGCTTCTTGGTTGTCATAGGGCCATCGTGACGTCTTATCATCCATAGGTTATAACTCTGATGAACTGATTTGTGGTCCCCATATAATATGCTGGTCTTTAGTCCCACTACCTGTGACTATGACCTTAGAGTCACTTTTGCAGCTGGGACAGGTTAAGAGGAGTTCATCCCAAGATGAGCAAGAAGCTAATAAAACAAGACTGGTGCTTTATAAGAAGAAAGGAAACATAGATACAGACACACAGGGAGCACATCGCCAGTGACAGAGTCAGACCCTGCAGTGACACACCTGCATGACAGGAAGGCCATGGTTATGTGCTAGGAAGAAGCAAGGAAGGACTGTATGCATCCTGAGTGTCAGGGGAGCATGGCCCTACTGGTAACTTCACCATCTTCTGAACAGCAGAACTGAGAGCAGATCACTGTTGTCTGAAGTCACTCAGCCTATAGTGCATTGTGACAGGATCCCCGGGAACTAACATAAGAACCCAGGCCTTCCCTGATCCTGTGTGAATAACTCCAGAGTATTCCACAGCAGTAAAGCAAAGTGTGCAAGAATGTCTCCAAAGGATTTTCAACTTCCTGGATCTTTAGCATATTATTCTCAAACTGAAAACCATGATTTTTTCAGGCCTACAGGTTCTAATGAGAATGTTCATAATGGAGCTTCATCAAGAAATGACTTACAAATAGAAAATATCATCTCCACATTTAAAGAATGTGGGGCCTGATGCCCGTTTCCCCTGCATGAACTAGAGAGACTGTTACTTCAGCCAAAGCGTTCACATGATTGACAGATGGCTTTCATTTGCAATCATATCCTGCAAGGAAGCACGAGAATTATGGGGCAGTTCCACAAGAGAGGATTTCCCAGTTTTCTGTTTCCTACCCAATCTAAGGGAAGCCAGGGTAGGTGTCAAGAAGCATTAATACCAAGTCAAAGGAATTAAAGGTCAAAGCAGCTAAGAACCCAGGGACTATGACTGGATTAGGGGAAAGGCTAGGCTGCCTGCAAAGTGATTAAGCTACAGCACACAAGAGGAAAACATGACTCCAGCTTCGAATTAGCATCCCTCAAGGACATGTAACCAAAGATGTGTGCTTTTGCTTTCAAATGGCCCATGGAGTTGATGTTAGCTGTAATTTGAAGATACGTCACTTCTTCAGTGAGCTCTGAGCTTCAGGGAAAACCAAAAGCCATTTCCAGGAAAGTAAGTGAATATTTCACACAGCTGCCAACAAGGAAATAAATGATATCTGGAAAAAAAATACAAAGTGTTTACAAAAGTAGAGGACTATCTAGGATTCTCAGATGACCACTTTAGATGCTTGTTGGGGGACATGGGTGTCTGTAAATAGCAAAACCACACTAAGTGCCTATTACCTTCTCTCCTGCTCCTCACCATTGATCATCTCCCCCACCTCTAACATAGCCCAAGGATGCCTTGGAATGGGATCCAGGAAGCTGCAGGAAGCCACCGTGCAATTACCATGCATTCTCCAAATACCCGAGAGAAAGTGGAATTAGCCTCCTCACTTTGATACTGAAGAGTTTGACCTAGAGCATTATCTAATATCATTAAAAATTTGACTTAGTACTCTAGACTTCACCTGAGAAATATCTTTCCATGCTACTTTCAGCACATGGACTGTCTATGGAGAGTCATTTCTTTGTCTTTGTTTTTCTTTGATATAGGATCTCATGTAGCACAGGCTAGCTCAGAACTCATTACGTAGCCAAGAATGTTCTTGAACTTGTGAGTCTCAGCCTCCACCTATAGTCATAGTCATGTGACCTCCATGCTGCATTTGAGACAAGCAGTCTACCCAGCCCCATTCATCCACATGGAGATTTTTATGGAGAGGCACAGCTGTTCTCCCCTGCAAAGGTTTGTATAAGTGTCACCCAAAGGCCCATGATTTTTAAAGGCTTTGTCTCCAGCATGTAGTGCTATTGGGAGTTGGTGGATCCTTTAATAATAAGGCCTGGAAGGAGGAAGTTGGGTTACTGGGGCAAGTGGGAGGGAGTCCTTCCTCTCCTTTTGTTTCCTGTCTGCCATGAGCTAGGTGATTTCCTCTGTCACCACCCCCATCTCACCTCCCCCCACCCCCCACCCCGCTCCCTACATGATGTTTGCCTCACCACAGGCCCAGTGCAACAGAGCCAGGGGCCACAGACTAAATGAACATTTCTTCCTTAGATATTATTAGCATGGTGGAATACTGATTAACATCTCTCTGAAACAGCTCATGTCCTATCTTGCCCATAAGGCCTTCTATATTGAAATCATTTTGAGTTCCTTAACCTAAATTTCTTCATCATAAATTTCAATGAACTCACTTAAAACAAAACAGGAAATAAAATTCAGTATTTCTTAAAGAAAGGCCATATCACTTCTCAATGCCACCCAGGCACACATAGAACTGGACACAGAGAAGGATTTGGAGAAGTGCCAATTGTTAGTGAGACCTTGGCTCACAGCACATAAAGTACAATATTGAACACTTGCTCTGAGCCAACAGCTAATATAGAAAGATGCACATTAAACTTCCTTAAGGGAAGACAAGAAGCCAGCCAAAAGCTGTTAATTCCTTCTATTTTTTCCCCTTTGAGCCTGGCCTCATGGCTCAACTCTTCTATTGAGCCTGCTTGTTATCACACTGGGTGCCTCTTCCACACCCACCTCCCCAATTTACCTATTACTACCAGTTTCCCTACTAGAAAGGGCATTATACTTACCAGGGTTGAGTGGGCTCACAAATTACTCACATTGTATCACCATATAAATTCCCTTCCAAAGAGAACTCTGCTTTTTAATTGACCTAGACATGAGACCCAATGTCCTCAGACCTAGAAATGGCCCATCTTTCGGTTCCACAGCCATGCAGAATATTCTGTACGTACATAACAAGCAGGGTGGTGATAGTCTCTGCTCAGAGGCTCTGCTGTATGTAAAGCATTTTAAAACAATAATAAGGGCTGAGAAGATGGCTCAGCAGTTAAAAGCACTTGCACGAAGAGTCTACCAGCCTGGGTTTTATTTCTTAGTATCAACCTAAAGCCAGAAGCACATGGTGCATGCATCTGGAGTATGCCTGAGTACCCAAGTTAGAACCCCTAAGCCTCATGCCTGTTAGTCGTGGTAGACTTCTGTATCCCAGCACACCAGTAGCTAGACTGGAGGTGGGGACAAAATTTCTTGGAAACTCTGCCAGCTAGCCTGACAAAGGCAACAGTTAACACTGAACAAGAGACCCTGCCTTAGACAGGGCGGAAGGAGAAGACAAACAGGAGAAAGTTGCCCTCTAACCTCTAGACACATACTGTGACATATACCTGTGCATACACCACACACACACACACACACACACACACACACACACACACACAAATAAATAATAAATAAATGCAACTAAATATTAACAATTTTCTGTTTGTATTATTCTATACATCAGGAAATCTACAAAAGGGTAGTGGGGGGCCAGGGACAGGGGAGAAACTGCCATTCATAGCTTCTACCTTTGATAAGTTCTCCTTCCAAATCCTGTCATTGTATACTGACCCTGGGAGAGAAAAGCCTCTTCCTTGATTATTTCTATGTGCTCCTTTATGGGTCCCCATTGACATTGGCCCATCAGGCCCTCTATTGACCTATCTGAAGGTCTCCATACCTAAGATACCTAAGGTTATGGGTCTTTGCCTACTATCCAGGAACATTTTTTTATGTGCTGTAAATATTACTGAAAGCTGAGGATCCAGCTAGCTCAGCCCTTAGATGAACAAAGCCTTTGGTTCTCTGTTTCACAGTTAGAAAGTTAGTTTCACGCTCATCCAGTGCCTTCAAACGTGCATAATGTTTTGTAAATTTCCAGTTAAATTTCTGTTTTTAATCACTCCTCGTTGTGTGGAAATCACCTTTAATTATTTAAAACTGCTTTAAAATAGAATTTCTTACACCTTAATAATCCACATTTCACCTTCACAACTCTTCCTCCTATTATAACAAATAGTTATATACTTAATAACTATTAAAGCAGTGGCATATCCTATTAGTAACACACACAGGATACTTAGCAAATCCATATCTCAATATGCAATTGACACCATACACCTTTTCACCAAGGGAAATAAAAGCTATTCTTTCAGAGTACTACATTATACAAATGTATTGATTTTGCCTTTATTAATGTATACTTGTACTGGTATTAAATAAAGCTCCTATGACATTGATAATAAAGCTGGTGAATTAGGGAAAATGTTGTAAAGAAACAGAGACTCTAATTTGTACCCAATCTTGGCCCATTATCCTTTTGATTTTTCTCTTTCCTTAATACAACAATTTCTAAGAAATGTAGAGCTTTCAAACACCTATTTGTTTAAATTATTAACTAAGTTCTCAGTATAAGAGATTTAAAAAATGTATTTATTGTGTGTATGAGTATGAATGTATGTAGGCATCATGCTGGGTGTATATGTGCCATGTGTGCATGTGGAGGTCAGAGGTCAACCTTGAGGGGTCTGTGCTCCTCTCCCACCTTCTTTGAGACAGAGTCCCTCACCTCTGCAAGGGGAGGCCAGACAAGCTGTCCTGTAAGCTTTGGAGTTCTCTGGCTCCCTAGCCTAGTGTTGCAGGCACACTGGGATCACAGCTACACCTGAACACTGGGATCACAACTGCACCTGCACACTGGGATAACAGCAGCTGCACCTGCACACTGGGATCACAGCTGCAGGTGCTACTTTGTGTGTCTGGCTTTACATGGGTGCCTGAATGGATGGATCTAAGATTAGCGGTTGTTGCACACAAGTACTTTGAATCACTAAGCCATCTCCCCAGCCCCAAGTAATTTTAAACAGGCGTTCTTACTTTGCTGGCATGGTTTGGAATAACCTCCCAATGTGCCAGCGACAATGTGCACTATGCGTAGGAAGAACCCTGAGTACCACAGAGGGAAGGAAAGACTAAGGACAGATTTGTCTACCTTCATGAGCTATGAGGCTTATTCATGTGTTAGGCTTGCAAAATTACTCCATGAACTCCAAATGTTATAAAGACAGTTCTGTCATTGATTTTATCTTTTCTTTTTTGTGGCCTTCGAATCCCATGAATGATGTGGGGAGGTTTCAGGAAACACGACCTTTCAGCAAACAGTAGCACATTGAGATTTCTGAGTGTTCAGTAACCCAAGCAATGGTCACACTGAAATACTCCATTCTTGTTATTTTTTTTCACAATCCAAATCACATATTTCAAGGATTCTAGAGAGTCAAACAGCTTTTGAGACAAAATGACTAGAATCCTCACACTGTGTTAGATTCTCATGAGAAAGGGTCATACAGACATGGGATACAAAACCAAAGAGGGAATGGACATCGTCTCCAGTGTCTTTCCACCTGCATGGTAAGGTGACACATAGGCTCTTGTGGCTTGACACAGGTGGTGAGGTTTGGAACAACAGCCTCTCTCCTTTGAAGGAGCAAAGTCCCTACACTCCTCTTACTGTTTGCTTCTGCCATTATTACTGGTTATCAAATGTAAGGGATGTTTATATGTAACGAGTAAAACTGTCACTTGCCACAATCAAATCATAGTGGTTAAAAACTAAAGTGATGTTTTAAGAATACAGAACTAGATGTTCAACAGTTAAAGGTGCTGGCTTGCAAAGCCTGCCTGCACAGGTTCAATTTCCCTAGTACCCACATAAAGTCAGATGCACAAAAGTAGTGCATGTGTCTGGAGTTCACTGGCAGTGGCAAGAAGCCTGGAAAGCCTATTATACACATTCTCTCTCTTAAGAGAAAAAGAAAAAAGAAAGGAAGGAAGGAAGAAAGGAAGAGAGAGAAAGAAAAGATTTTTAAAGGAATATTGAAATAAAAATTAGATAATTATATGGGCTTTGAGCATATCTTGATTTCAGCAAAAATGTAGATAAGCATATGATATTCTAAAAATATAGTTGTTTTATCAACTGAATTAAATGATACAGTCCATTGTTTCATCCTGATTTTGAAAATGTGTAGGTCTGTAAAGAAGTCTCAACAGTGAGTCAAGCAGAAAGAGTTGGAGGAGAAAGAGCCATAGTGATGAGGAGGTTCCAGGTTAGAGGTGATCAAAGCTGCCTTCTGAAAGAAGGCCAGACAGTGGGCTACATAGAAGGGAAGGATTCTCTGACAGAATGCAGGGTCCACACATCAGACCTAAAGGTGAAAGTTTCACCTTATATACTGATTAAAAATCTTTGTGTTGGGCTGGAGAGATGGCTCAGCAGTTAAGGCACTTGCCTCCAGTGCCTGAGGCCCCTGGTTCAATTCCCCAGGACCCACATAAGCCAGATCCACAAGGTGGTGGTCCTGGTGTGCGCTCTCTCTCTCTCTCTCTCTCTCTCTCTCTCTCTCTCTCTCTCTCTCTCTATCTCTCTGCTTGAAAATGAATAATAAAATATTTTTTAAAAATCTTTGTGTTTGCATAGGCAATACAAATAGGAGCTAGAAAACAAATGAAATAAGAACTGAGTAGCTGTCAAATAAGGTAAAATCTAGAACTTTTAAAGCAGTAGAACTACGGAATGAAAACCATGAGAGCTAGGAAGTATTAGGATGAACAGAGCTCAGCAAGGTATCAGATCTGAAGTCACTCAACACTAAGCATAGAGACAAAAGAGTACACATACATGGACATGCACACACATGTACACGCACACACACACCCACACAAATAGATTTATTTAATTTTAAAAAGAAATTTAAAAGTTACAAAAGACTGCATGTTTTGTTCATTGTTGCTCTTGTTGTGTGTGTATGCCCGCGCGTGTGCAGGTGCATGTGCCCCATGTGCACACATGCGGAGGCTAGAGAAGAATATCAGAGGAACTCCTGTCAAGCTCTTTTTGTTCTCACTAAACCTAAAGCTGCTGTTTGTCAGCCTGGCTGACCAGTGAGCCCCAGCAATTCTCTTGTCTCTACCCCACCCCTCAGCACTGGAATTACAGACATGCATCATATGCCCAGCTTTGTACATGGGCGCCAGGAATTGAACTCAGATCCTCATTCTTGTGCTCCAAGTGCTCGTACCACTGACCTATCTTCCCTAACCAAAAAGAGAAAAAAGTAGCAGAAAAGCGATCAATGACAGAAGAGATTTCTTCCCTATTGCTACATAACAATCACAGACTCTCACTTTCTGTGAAGCATGAATCCGGTTATGTTTGAGGTGAGTTTTCTGTTTCAGGATGCCACAGACTACAAGCAAATGCTAATGTTCCATCTGAAGGGTCCCTCAGAAAAAGTCACTTTCAAACTCAGATGGTAGTTGGCACAAGATTTGTTCTGAAGGGCATCGGACTGAGGGCCATGATTCCTAGCTATTGGTGGTCTGGCACTTACTCTCATTCCTCCCTCACTTGGGCCTCCCAATATAGCAATTTGCTTCATCAAAACCAACAAGGGGGGAGGGGGACTGGAAAGATGGCTTAGTAGTTAAGTCATTTGCTTCCAAAGCCAAACAACCTGGGTTCAATTCCCCAGGACCCACATAAAGTCAGATGTACAAAGTGACACATGCATCTGAAGTTTGTTTGCAGTGGCTAGAAGCCCTGGTGTACCCATTCTCTCTCTCTTTTCTCTCTCTCTGTTTGCAAATTATAAACTATTTTTAAAACTAACAAAGGAAAGGATCCACCAGTTAGATAAATGACACTATTTTATGCAACATAACCATGGTGGTGACATTGCTTTTGCCTTCGTCATGTCATATTCTGAAGCAAATTACTAATCTGGTCCAAATTCCAGAAATAATGATCGAAAAAAGTGTGACCATCTGGATCCCAGAATAGAAATATATATAAAAATATCTTTGTACATATATACATAAATATACACAGAGCGAGCGAGAGAGAGAGAGAGAGAGAGAGAGAGAGAGAGAGAGAGAGAGTGTTGTGGGAGAGAATAATGTGAAATGAAACAGTTATGACCGATCAGCTGGAGATGTTAGAATTAAGGCTTACTGTGGTTTCTATTGTTTGAATATGAGTGACATTAAATATATGAGAGATATATGTAAGTGTATGTGAGAAAAATCCAGTTGAGAATGAGCAACAGATGGGTAATGAAGAAGAGATAATTTTAGAAGCAGAAACCTTTAACAGCTCAGGGAGAGATGAGCTCCTGTGCGTAGGGGAGGGTTCTTAGACTGCAGGCATAGTTAAGGTAGGTCACTCACCATGAAAGGAGAGAAAGCACGATGGACTGGGTATAGATGCAAGTGCTTTGGTCAATTTGAAGTGAGAAAGAAGAGAAGTGCTTTCCTCACAGCTT